>JAQQPU010017538.1:0-18562 GCA_029168905.1 Artemia sp. Kazakhstan ARC1039
CAAAACGAACAAAAATTAAATAAATAATCATAGCAAAAAACACACAACAAGTACTAATATAAATGAATAAATAGATCTTAAAGCGAGTAATGCTTGGATTGAATATGAAAATCAAGCTAAAACGAAAACAAATATTTTGCTATTAAAGTGTAAATAAAACTTAAAAAGAACAGAAATTAAATAAACAATCAATGCGAAAAAACATATAATATATATTAATGTAAATGAATAAATAAATCTTAAAACGAGTGAAACTTAAATTGAATATGCAAATCAAGTTTGAATCGAATAAAAATAACTACAAACAAGAGTTTGGGTATCGTCTTACTGCAGAAGCCTAAAACCTACTGCGTCATTGGCGCTTTACTGAAAACGAATTATATTGCAAATGTTTTCTTTTGTACTTAATATTGAAAATAAATATTAAAATTACAGTAAAATTTTGAACTGATGAGCTTCAAAAGTTAGTATTATTATGCATCAAATATTCAGTTTAATTTATTAGTTCTTTTCAAGATTGGTCAAGACAAATATAGTTTCACTACAAGCAAAATTTAGATACTGCCCCCTTCTTTAACTGTAGAAACCTAAAGCCTTCTGCGTCATTGATGCTTCACTGAAAACGAATTACTCGTATATTACAAATCTATTATTTTCCAGTTCTTACAGCATTGAAAATGAAAATAAAATTACAGTGAAAAAAAATCTTGAACTGATGGATCTTTCAACAATTAATATCATTATATATCTAATATTCAATTTGATTTTGTTTATACTTTCCAAGACTGTTCAAGACTCATATGGTTTTGCCATTTTTGTAACTAATCGTGTTAGTTTGTTATGAAAACATTATATGGCTTCTAGGCATTTCTATTTGAGCGGAAAACTTCACCTCAAACTTTGTGGAACATGCATTTTCTTGCTTGAAACACCAAAATATAATAAAATGTCAAGTTTCGGAGTGTTCCACCACTCGCAAGCAAGTTCCATTGGTATTTTTGAATCCACATGGTCAATTTAGGGGGTGGAAGGTAGGCTAATTCTCCTAGCAGCCCCATTCCGTCGTGGTATGGTTCACATTTTCAACACCTGGCGTCTGGACTATAATATAATCTACCAAGCATACAACTACCCCAAATCAGTATCAATAAATAAATGAAACCCAAAACGAACAAAAATTAAAATAAATATTAGAGTCAAACTCAAAACGAGCATAAATTAATGTGAGTAGGGTTCAAAACCCCTATGCTTTCTAAAAGTCAGAATATAATTTGTACTTTACTGAAAAAAAATTCAAATGAGTTTGCTGGGAAAAAATGTGCATTGTCAATTTAATATACATATGCTGATATTTATTCCCTAAAATCTTAATTAATTTTTGATTTCTTAAAGTTACAAAAGTGAAAATATTTCAAAGAATTGTTTTCAGTAAAGCGCCAATGACGCAGTAGGTTTTAAGCTTCTGCAGTGAGACGATACCCAAACTCTTGTTTGTAGTTATTTTTATTCGATTCAAGCTTGATTTGCATATTCAATTTAAGTTTCACTCGTTTTAAGATTTATTTATTCATTTACATTAATATACTCGTATATTGTATGTTTGTTCGCATTGATTGTTTATTTAATTTCTTTTCGTTTTAAGTTTCATTTATACTTTTATAGCCAAATATTTGTTTTCGTTTTAAGCTTGATTTTCATATTCGATCTAAGCATTACTCGCTTTAGGATCTATTTATTCATTTATATTATTACTTGTTGTATGTTTTTGCTATGATTGTTTATTTAATTTCTGTTCGTTTTGGGTTTCCAAGGTTTTTTTAAATTAATTTCAATAAAGGGGCGAAAACTGTCTATGCACACATCACCATCCTTTTTTATGCTTTTTTTTCTTCCATTTTCCCATTCCTTTTTTCCAAAAATGCGCTTTTATGTTTATACAGAATCTCCTCAAATTTCCCGGAAAAGCATACTAATCATTGGAAACGTTTTGAAAATAAAATAATTTTCGTCGTCAAATTGCGCAGTCAGCTCAAAGTCATTAGGGTTTAAGCAGAGCCCATAGTTGCTTTGGCGGGTGACAGTCTCCCTCTCCAGACCGTGCTTTCCCCTTCCCCCATCCTGATGTTTGGAAGCCATCTGAAATATTGTATGAAAGAAGAAAAATGCACGGGAAAATGACACTTCTTACCACCAAGTCAAAAATTTTCGTTGCCTCGAAGGCTTAAAACATCTTTTTAAGATTAATTGTTTTCTAGCCAATTTGTATGTGAGACAAATCAAAAGGAAAATTCATAGTTTAAGGGTACTTTGTATATTTTTACGGCGCTTTGCGCTAGAAAATAATGTTCTAGGCCCTCCACCGAATTCATTCTTAAGTAAATATATAAAATGAAATTTCTCAAATTCTGAATTTCAAAGAAACTTAGACCCTTTGCTACACAATACTTTCTTTAAGCATTCTCTTCTCTTAATAGGTTTTCAAAGGGATGCAATATAAAAACAATTGCACTTTTTGATAACTTGTTTCAAAAATTTCTGTCGCTTTGCGGCAGAAAATACTTTCTCCAACCCATACACTTGCTTCATTATAGAAAGTGTTACTACATCAAACCTTTGTTTTAAGAATACGAGTGGGCATGCTTTTGATTATTTAGGCACGTTTTCACGGTTCATTCCCAAAGGAAAAGGGATAGTTACAACCTCGACTATCAATGTTTGAGAAAATGTAACGTGTCTTCGGGTCGGATAGTCTGTGTTACAACCTCACTTTTTGACAGACTCGCAGCTCCCCACTTTTTTTCTCCATTACTTTCACCGCCCTCTTCTTTAGACACTGCATCAGTTTATTCAGATTCTTCAGCAAGCATATCTTCATTTCCCGAGTTTTCAGAACAAGGAACAGAAAGACCGTCTGAATCGGTTTCAACAGTTGGATCGACGTCTTCGACTTCATCTAAGGATTCCAAGCAATCTTCTTCAGGGAAGTCATTGGCTAAGCTTCGAGTGGACAAAAATCCAAGAATGCCTGCAACAGATGAATGAAGACAATGTTAAAAACATGAACTTCAGGAAAGGGCTCATATCCTACAGGCTTCGGTAACATTGTTCCCAGAATCAGTCACAACGTGGAACATCTTATCTGTCATTGAAAACTTCCTGATTGCAACTTGGATTGCTGAAAGGACGTTAGTAGTTGTATGAGAATGCTTATGCCTCTTGAAATGTGAAAGATAGTGGTGCAACCTCTGCTTATTTTTCATCTTCCAGGGGTAATAGGCAGTGACACCTATAAAGCCAGATCCTTTTGCAGACCAGCAGTGAAAAGTCAAGCTAGTCTGAGTGGCAGATCTTAAAGCAGCCTTCTGAACTTCTTTTTTTCTGGCAGCAAAACTTATGTGACGATAGACGGTTCCTCCAAATGATGCTTTCAAGCCCCCTGTTGTTGTTTTTTTAAATAAGCTGTTTCATATCTGGCTTATCAAACGTAGAAAGTGCCAATTTGTCCTTAAACAGGGTTTTACAGCAGATCATCTGCAGACCAGCTTGATTTGATCGATTGGAAATAAAGAACCATTGTATCTCTGCTTTTCTTATTCCAGATTTTACTTATCCATTGCCCTATGTGTCACTTGCTTTACTATCTGGAGCTCTCTCAAGGGAAGCAGCCTGACTTGATTGATTTTTTTAGTTGGTTTGGGTTTGTTATTTTCTGCACCAGCCGCGTATACTTTATCTTTGTGCATATCAATTTTTTGCTTCCTTTTAAGATAGTATATAAATGTCATGGCAGAGACTCCCTTAGCCTTTAGAGACGCTCTTCAGAAGTTGCACCTAATACTTCCTTTGCTTCCTTTTTTCCGTAGGGTACCCAGAGAGATGTCTTGGAACATCCAAGTCGTCATCAGAAAATTAAATCATGCTTGTTTTAAAACAAAGGTTGATTTTAGGATTTTTCACAAAATTAGAAGCACCTTCCAGTAGCCTACCATTTTGAAAATTGCACTTCCAGCCAAATATCTGACCTCTTCCACCTCAGTGGAGTTATTAGGGGAAAAGGGGCCAATTTCCCCCTGAGCGGTTTCGTTTGCACAATGAGCCAAGAAAACCTGTCGGCAAGTAAAAGCAAAATGACAGCTCCTAACTACGGTTTCCTAAGAACTTAGACAATTTGCAGCACAGTATTATAATATACAATATTATAAGGTTATTTTCATTTATTATTTTTGAAGTGTATTGTGTATTAACCATGGCCCAGTAGGGCTTTTAGTGTTAATAAATCATATCATATCATAATAATTTTTACGGGAATTTACGTGTCTATAATAGGCATTTTGAGAGACAGATACAAGAAATAATATACTGCTTAGTGGCATTTTTTTTTAGTTTATTGTGCTGTATGGCAAAAATTACCGTGTTCACCGGAAGATGTGTTATTCTACAGAATGAGAAAAGTGTATCAGTATTTTATACGACTTTGGCCAGCTAGGCCGGAATCAGCTAGTTAGGCCACTGTTTCAACTCTAGGCTTTTCCCTGAAAGGGTTTCCATTGATTATATTTACAGATGGTAGAAAAAGTATATTTGGCTTTTTGAAAAAGTATATGTTGTTATGTTGATGCAATAAAACGTGCCAGCAAAAACATATATTTCTACTGGACGAGACTTCAATACATTTACATTCCTTTCTAAATAAACATTTAAGAAAATTTGCAATTAATAATCGGTATTTATCATGTATATGTAATCAACATATGGTAATCATAGCAAGTCACTGTTATCTAGTAGCATAAGTTCCATAAAAAATGTTGAACTAAAGTTTTCCCGGTTAAAGGTGCAGATTACTTCCCATGTAATATAGGATACAGAGGCCCTACCAATAGAACCAGAATATACAATAATAAGTGATTTGTTTGAATCCTGCTTCACCTAGATCTCCTACTTCCTGTTTGAATCCTGCTTCATCTATGCAACTTTGCTGCTCAATTGACTGAATAATATACACTAAAAAATAAGTTGTTTTAGTGGAACAAAACTGCACCTTTACTGTTCTCCCATTTACACACCTACCTACTCTCATATGACTCCTAAGCCCTAATTTTGCCTAGCTTAAACAATCTAGCAGCACATTTGATATGTTAGACACACTGAGTGCCATTATTTTACTTACATCTACTTTATATTAACGCTCCAATTCCAAAAACTGCATGGGGTGTAACCACGCTTCCTTAAAATTTAAAATTACGATTTAAAACACTATTTTGTAAGTTCAAAATTTTTTAATATCTCATTATCGAATCAATAAAGTAAAATCAAGAACAGAAAAAAAACCGTTAGAAAAAAAAACAGGACAAAATAGTTATTATAAAAACAGAACAGGTAAATAAAAAAATGGTCATCTGTTTCTGTTTTTGTAAGAACAGACACATGTACTTTAAAAACAGAAACAGTGCCCATGCTTACTCCCTGGGTGAAACAACAAGGAAAATAACTTTTTTAGATGGGAATAACTGATGTGACCTTTTTTCATCACTTTTATGAGACTCAAATTCCCAAGAGATTTCCATCAGATTCTGGACGAAGGGAAATTAAAGTTCTTTCGGGTTGCCCATTTGTAAAGTTTCTTCATAACTTTACAAATGATTAAACCCTTCAAAAATTGTAATGACAGATAATCTTATGCCTGTTTCTTCACAATTGGTAAAAACGACATTTTATTTATAACGTTTTTCCAAACATAATTATAGAATTTTTATTCTTTTGTTAAATAGCATAAACAATGTCAAATATTCAAAGTTTAAAATTTAGTTTGTTGCCTATTTATTGCAAATTGTTTATCATAGAAACATTTTATCAAGATAGCAAAGTAAAAGTAAGTACAGGACTTCCAAAGAGAGAATCAATAAATTAATGTGCTAATTGAGGGGTTGACTACTCCTAGCTGAAATTCATAAGTTCTTGTGTTTCAGTATTTTTGAAAATTAAACAAACAGAATATAGGCTCAACAGAATATAATATTCTAAGCTTAAGGTTAGTATATACATTGGTAAAAAAAAAACAAATATGTTAATTTTGGAATTACGAGTAAAGTTGTCCGGTTTAAGTTTCAAAAGCTTAATCCTGAAAATTACAGAGGAAACATTACTAAAATAACAATTTGGGGCGGAAGAAGAAGAGAGGGATGGGGGGAGTATACAATACGTAGAGTGGAAGAAGTATGATTTATTACCCCAAGCCCTCCTATATAAATGTTTCATAGGTAGTTATCTTGGTGGGGGGGGGGGTTCACCGCTTTAATATCTCTTTTTTATCGTGGTCGAAAAAAAATCAGTAAAAGAGATACTTTTACTACCATACCCTAGTACCTGAGATAAGGTAAAATTATCATTTTTGTTTTTACTAAAACCTAAATTTACCAACGAAATCGAAAGTTTGGCTTAGCCAATGGATTGTACTCAGCATCTAAAGAGTATGGATCTGAAAGAATTATAGTAAAGAACGAACTTTACCCATAGTAAATTCGCTACCATAGACTTTGCTGCTTTGTTCCTCGTGGTTCGTCTTTTATATTCCAATGAGAAAAAGTCAAAGGCTTTTTCCTGAATTTTATAGTATTTTTCTTCATTATTTTTTCGTTATCATTAATTTATTATTTATTATTTTAATGGTCTTAATTTTTCTTTGTCTGCTCAATGTTACATTTGGGGAAAATTTTAAAGCGGGCAGTTTTCCAATGTAAATAATTTTCTGCAGTGGGGATGGGGGCAAGGGTTTTCAGGGAGAACCTCCCTAGAAATTATTCCCTCTTTTTATGGGTGATTTCAGGGAGTTTGGGGGGATTTTTCATAGTTCTTTACCCCTGCCCCAGATTTCGACATAAAGTTGTTTTGCATTTTCTTTGACAAATAATTTTTCGTTAATTTGCCCCCCCCCCTCAAAATAAAATGAACGGAGATGAGTTGAAGAAAAATTATGAGAAAAAGCGAAATTGCTTTCCTTTACTTCCATGTTAAGAACTGTGCTTGAGGTTCATTCATTAAACCTTTTGAGGAGAACCGTCACGTTTTCTTAAGCCAATCAGGGGTGTAGTTCCAGCATTTTTATCTTGAGTAGTTTGTAAAAAATTATAGTACACACAGTAAGTTTTGAGGAGGAATCGAAAACTGAAAACTCGTTTCTACACTTTTTTTGGGCCTCCAAGTAGTTCAAGATACTATTTTAAAGATTAAAAACTAGAAAAATTAAAAAAGTCCTTGTCAAAATATCCGTTTCCCAAAAGATTTCCTTCAAATTCTGGACGAAACGAAAAAGGGAATGACGGATTTTGGAAAAAGCTAAAAACTATTAATTATATCGAAAAAAATAGGGGACAACATATTGAACTAATCGATATTTACGATATTTAAGGGGGTACGCTGTAAATCCAAGTTAAAAAAAAATGGTCGCCTGATAAATTTTGCATTATCACATCTGGAACGATTCTAAATTCAGCCGACAAATTTGTGCAACGTTTAAATTCTAATTAAATTCAATTTTTAATCTGCAAGTTCTAAACTGCTTTTATGTTTTTTAAATTTGAAAATTGAAAACCTTCCTCATCAAATAAAGGCACAGTAGATCATGTTAAAACTAAACAAGTGTTTTATTACAACTTGGTGCCATGCCACTGTAGTTGCCCCGGTGAGCTACATAACAGGGGCTGATGACACCGTCTCCACGGCTTGAGTGCAGTAGGTGCCGCAGGGCACTAGTTCTACACTAAGGGTATCACCATTTCTAAGGAGTTTGAATGTTCGGGAACAAAAAAAAAAGAAAAAAAAAGAATACTGCTCTGCATCCTATATTTTCGTTGATCTAATATAGTTTTAACATGCTGATATTGTTTTTGAAACCAACGTTCAACTGGAAGCTTTAATTTTCTTGCAAATTTTTCTATGCTCATTGCTCATTTTCAAACATTTACCGATTATATGCTTGCAATTTCTTTTCATTTTGAAAGTTAATGATGATATTTCATTGTTTTTTTTTTCAGTTTGATCACATCAAGTTTTCAAGCGATGTTGATTCACAACTTTTGTCAAACTAACTTACAGGGCGGATTTCTAAATTCGTCTTGTATATTTAAGACAAACTATAATTTTGGAGACCACACTGCCACACTGCCTTTCCATGACGATAAATAAAGTTCAAATAGGGATAAAATAGGGATCAGTTTTACTACTGATAACGGTCACTGCATATGTGACCGAAATATCTGGTATTTTTGTGAATTTCTATCACTGTTATCATCATCACTGTCTATTAAAAGGATTGTATCCCTATTTGAACTTTTATTTAAAGACAAACTATGACGTCACACATATTGTGTCTCAAAACTGTGAGGAGAAACTCCGTAACTGGACTAATGGAAAACAAGCCTGATTGCCACTTGGACTTCCAATGATTCGGAAGCCTTCAAGTGATCATGTAAGAGACTGTAATTTTTATCCACCAAATGTGAGTAGATTCGGCACAAAAATTCGATCCAAAATTAGTCACCGCAACATCCCTGCTGTAATCCGCTTTATGGCACACTCTGGTGAGCTTCCTGTGCTAGTCTTTTTTTCTTAAGCTTACGGATCCTAGAGCAGGGTTGCCAACTTGCAAACTTTTCTTATGAAATGAACTCTTTTTTTCATTGTAGGCTACTCTTTCACACTACGGACCGGATTTGCACTCTTTTTGCCCATTATTTGCTCTTTGCACTGTTTTTGCACTCTTTTATGAGTTGAAAAGGGAAAAACTACTAAGCGAAAAAAAAAAACGGTGCTTGACTTCACTACAGTGAAGACAGCCATAGTTCACGACTAGTTACTTGGACCTCTTATATTCCTTTCAAGACATTTGGATAAATAAAGACTAAATCTGTGGCGAGATGGCTCTTGACTGGACTAAAGGATTGCGGACAGGCCTGCTATTTGGAGCTCTAATGATTTGGAGAATCCCAAGTGATCATGTAACAGAGTGCTATTTTTGCCTCATGCATCCACATGGCCCTCTCTGTGTCAGTTACTGTTGCTGATCCTCTAGTCTGCTGGTGTGCCTACAAAAATTGTCAATTTGTTCAAAAAGCTCTAAAATAACACCGAAAGTGCATTCATTGAAAATTGTCAGCCTTCCTCGTGTTTTCAAAATACGAATGGTGTTAGGAAAGGCTCCGCCACTACTACAGTTACGCTGTAATCGTCAGGGATGATGAATATTGGTACTGTCCAGACAAAACGTTTCCGTAAAATAGAACGCGTTTGATGATTTGACAAGGTACGGAACTTTGAAATCCTTCGATTCTTTAAATTACCATCCCTGTCTCAGCAGCTTGATTCTCACCTGTTGGTTTGGTCATCTACTGCGCCTGTCCATTAAAACACCCGCTTGACTCATTTTCTACATTGACCCAACTGCAAACGGCTGGAAAGACCCCAGAGGTAGACCGTGCACAATACGGGCTGACGTCAATTTCGGTCGACTTACCTCCCGGAGCGTTGACCCCGGTGCAACTCTATCATCATCCATGACACGTCTTTCTGAAGTCGGGAGACGACCAATGGCACTGGAATTTGGCTTCCCCCGCGCTGGCGATGCAGCCGAGCAGGAGCTTTAAATAAGTCAAGTGAATCATACGGAAGTACAATTGCCAACAAAAATAAACACTAAATTACTTACGCTAACATCCCATCTCATACCTGTCCTATGGCAAATTTTGATCAGCTTCCTGAAACAGTTTTTAAGAAGCTTTCACAGCTAGAAAAAGTAAGTAATATCGGTATCTGTAATTGATCCACAAGTACCTGATGGTGAAACTCAAACTTACTCGTATGATTATGTTAACAATTTAATCAATATTAATTAAAAAAAAAAGTTTTCTGAGGGAAGTAAAAAGCGAAGTTGGAACGTAAAACAAACAAAAATAATTACCTCACGGTTTATCTAACATATATCAATAAAACGAGTACAAACAAACCAACTTATGATGTTTCCCTATGTTGGTAGTAATATAGAAAACTAGCGCTTTACTGAAAACACAGAACAATACAGGAGTTTTGGTACAGTAAAAGTAAACCATTTCAGGACACTTTTTACAGTATAAAATAAAGCATGTCATGGATAAGTCATGATTATTTTGTAGACAAGTTCGAAGTAAAGCCATCTTGATAGCATTAGGACTGTAGACTAGCTTTAGAATTTGTATCATAACTTGAAATTATCCGTTGTATAGAGAGAATAACCGGATTTTCAGAGTTAATATCATGGTTTATAGTAATGTTACATCTGGTGTAAGACTATGAAAAGAGTTATAGATTAGTTTTTTGTTTTGAAGCTACGGACTAACTTTTGACTCCTAAATCAATATCCCTTTTTTACTTGGCTTTTGTGTTTTCAGTAAAGTGCTAGTTTTCTATAATCCTCTAAACCGATGGAAACATCTTAAGTTCGTTTGTTTGTACTAGTTTTATTGATATATGTTAGATAGACCGTGAAGTAATGATTTTGTTCGTTTTAACTTCCCACTTCACTCTTTGCTTCCCTCAGAAAATTTTTTTTTTAATTAGTCTTTGCCCAGTTTTAATTAAAAACGTTGCTAATTAGAAATCTCAGTCACCCACTCGCTTGCAAATCCTGTGGACACGATCGGTCATAAATCTTTGAATTATTTTTGGTCTCCAATTGCGTCCAAATGGCTCAAAGAACTGATAAAGTTTCTAAATTACCCTTATTGTATGACCATCTGCCTTAGGTCTGCCCTAGGATGATAGCTTATCATCAAGAAGTGAAAATAATCATACAACTCTGAAAAAGTTATGCCAGCTTTCCCTCTCAAGGAGACTATCTAGCTCTCAAGCCTTTTCCTAGGTAGCGCAACCGCGCTGCCTAAGTAAAGAACAATGTTGGCACAATGCATATTTTTTTTCTTTGGGGGGGGGGGGGGGGGGTTAGACCAGGGCACTTCGTATCGAAGGAGTTGTCGTAGAAACCTCAAAAAAGGCTCATTCGATTGGAAATTAGAGGGGCTAGTGCCCTTTTTAATAGTCGAAAGTGATTGAAAGGCAACTAACACCCCTTCCACGCCCACCATTTCCCCAAACACATCCAAGCAAAATTTTGAGATAGCCATTTTGTTCAGCGTAGTTGATTTCCAGATAGAAATTATGTTTTTGAGAAGGACAGTCCCCATTGATCTCAGGGCAAGGGTTTTAAGTTATGCCCTGGGGGCATATAAGATTTTTATAGAAAGTGTTGTCGTAGAAACTTCAAAAAAGCCTCATTTGACTGGAAAATCAAAGGGCTAGTGCCCTTTTTAATAGTCAAAAATGATATGAGGGCAACTAACCCCCTCTTACGCCCACATTTTCCCCAAACACATCCAATCAAAATTTTAAGATAGCCATTTTGTTCAAAGTAGTAGGAAGTTCTGAAAACTAGGTCTTTGAGGATGACAAGCCCCCCCCCCCAGCCCTCAGGACAAAGGTTATAAGTTATGCCCTGGGTGTATATAAGGTTTTCATAGAAAGTGTTGTCGTAGAAACTTCAAAACAGGCTCATTCGATTGGAAATTGAAATGGCTAGTGCTTTATTTAAAAGTCGAAAGTGATTGGAAGGGCACTAACACCCCTTCCACGCCCATCATTTATCCAAACACAGCCGATCAAAATTTTGAGATAGCCATTTTGTTCAAGGTAGTAGAAAGTTCTGGAAATTAGGTCTTTGAGGATGATAACCCCCTCAGAACCCTCAGGGCAAGGGTTATAAGTTATACCCTGGGGGTATAACTTTATCGAAAGTTTTGTCGTAGAAACTTGTAAAATGACGCATTCAATTGGAAATTCAAAGGGCTAGTGCCCCTTTTAATAGTCGAAAGTGATTGGAGGGCGACTAACCCTTCTCTCATGCCCACTTTTTCCCCAAACACATACAATCAAAATTTTTAGATAGCCATTTTGTTTAATGTAGTTGAAATTTTTGGAAATTAGATCTTTAAGGATGACAACCCCCTCAGAGTCCTCAGGGCAAGGGTTTTAAGTTATGCCCTGGGGGCATATAAGGTTTTCTTATAGAAAGTATTGTCGTAAAAACTTCAAAACGGATTAATTTGATTGGAAATTGAAAGGGGTATTGCTCTTTTTAATAGTCAAAAATAAATGGAGAGCAACTAGCCCCCCTCTCACGCCCACCATTTCCTCCAATACATTCAATTAAAATTTTGAGATAGCCATTTTGTTCAACGTAGTTGAAAGTTCTGGAAATTATGATTTTGAGAATGACCACCACTCCCCTCCTCCCAAACCTCTCAGGACAAGGGTTTTAAGATATGCCCTGGGGGCATATAATGTTTCTATAGAAAGCGTTTTCGTAGAGACTTGAAAAAGGGTTTATTTGATTAGAAATTGAAAGGGCTAATGCCGTTATTAATAGTCGAAAGTGATTGGAGGGCAACTAACCCCCCTCTCAAGCTCACCATTTCCCCAAACGCATCCAATCAAAATTTTGAGATAGCCATTTTCTTCAACGTTGATGAAAGTTCTGGAAATTAGGTCTTTGAGGATGACACTCTCTAAAGAGCCATCAGGGCTAAGGTTGTAAGTTATGCCCTGGGGGCATATAAGGTTTTTTATAGAAAATGTTGTCGTAGAAACTTCAAAAAAGGCTCATTTAATTGGAAATTGAAAGGGCTAGTACCCTTTTTAATAGGCTAGTCAAAACTGATTGGAGGGCAACTAACATCCCTCTCATGCCCACCATTCCCCCAAACACATCGAGTCAAAATTTTGAGATAGCCATTTTTTTCAACCTTGTTGAAAGCTCGGGGAATTATATCTCTGAAGATGTTTACCTCCCCCTCCCTACACACCCCTCAGGACAAGGGTTTTAAGTTATGCCCTGGGAGTATGTAAGGTTTTTATAGAGCGTTGGAATAGAAACTTCGAAAACTTCGAAGGGCTACTGCCCTTTTCAATAGTCAAAAGTGATTGAAGGAAAACTAAAACCCCTCCCACGCCCACCATTTCCCCAAAGACATCCAATAAATATTTTGAGATAGTCATTTTGTTCAACGTAGTAGAAAAGTCCCAAAATTACGTTTTTGTGGATGACACTCCCCCCACAGCCCTCAGTGCAAGGGTTGCAAGTTATACCCTGGGGGCATATAAGGTTTTATAGAAAGCGTTGTCGTAGAAAATTCAAAAAGGGTTCATTTGATTGGAAATTGAAAGCGCTAGTGCCCTGTTTAATAGTCGAAAGTAATTGGAGGGCAACTAACGCCCTTCTCGAGCCTATCATTTCCCCAAACATATCGAATTAAAATTTAAGATAGACATTTTGTTCAACGTAGTTGAAAGTTCTGGAAATTAGGTCTTTGCCAGCGTTGTCGCAGAAACTTCAAAGGACTCATTCAATTGGGAATTGAGAGGGCTAGCGCCCTTATTAATAGTCAAAAGCGATCGGAGGGCGAATGCCCCCCCCATACCCATCATTTCCCCAAACACTTCCGATCAACATTTTGATATAGCAATTTTGTTGAACGTAGTTGAAGGGTCCGGAAATTATGTTTTTGAGTATGAAAACCCCCAACAGCCGTCAAGGCTAAGGTTTTAAGTTATGCCCTGACGGCATATAAAGTTTTTTATAGAAAGCGTTGCCTTAAAAACTTCAAAATGGCTCATTTGATTGGAAATTGAGAGGGCTATTGCCCTTTTTAATTGTCAAAGATAATCGGAGGGAGAATCAGCCCCCACCCCGTTCATTTCCCCAAGTAAAATGCAACGTTTTTTCATCCTAATCAATTGGGATTTCGAAAAGGGGTGTCTACGGAACAGGCAGTTTTAATGTTGACTAAATTTGTAAATGATGCTCTTAATCAGGGTTTTAAATGGCGTCTATTTTCTTAGATATTGGAAAAGCGTTAAGTCACTGTTGACCAGGTAATTTCATTGTGGAAGCTAGAAAATTGTTGAATAAGAGGAAAGGCAATGAAGCTATTTGAATCCTTTTTGAGTGGTATGACACAGTATGCAGAAATGTCTGATGCTAAGTTGAGTGAAAGAGTAGTTGAATTTGGTGTGCCACAGGGTTCTGTTTTAGGTCCCCTTTTATTCTTAGTATGTATCAATGGCCAGTGCTTTTCTGTAATGAGTTTGTTAAATAATGCTCGAGGTTTGTATACTAATTCTAAGCTTATCCTTCCCAGTTTTGCTGATGCCACTCATTTCACTGTGGCAGCAAAGACTTCAGCTCATTTAACAGAAATAATGAAAAAATGTATGCAATGCATAAATGAGATAGGATGATGCAATGCAATGCAATGCATAGGATGAGAGTAAATAAACTTTTTTTTAATTCATAGTAAATCAGGTTTTTTTATGTATGGTAGGTCTTCTAATTATTACCCTTGGATCACTGATATACAAATAGATAATTGTGTAGTCAAGCATGCCAATAATATCAGATATCTTGATGTTATTGTTGCTGAATACCTTAGTTTTAAAAATCATGTATCTTTTATTAATAGTAAGATTGCAAGAAATGTTGGAGCTATTAGAAATTTAAAGAACATATTCCCGAATTATGTGACGAGATTAAGTTATTTCTCTTTAGTCTACCCGTATTTGATATATTGTGTGAGTATATGGTCTAGTACGTTTTCAGTTCAGTTGATGCAACTACATTTAATGCAGAACATGGCACTCCATGATTCATGTATAAGTATTATTCCAAATTAGCTCCTGAATGTTTCCTAAATTTATTTACTTATGCTGATGAAATACACAATTATCCAACTCAATTATAGAACTATTATACAATTATACAACAGTTATGAAAAAATACACAATTATACAACTCTGAAAAAGTTATTCCAGCTTTCCCTCTCACGGAGAATATCTAGCTCTCAAGCCTTTTATCACAAAAGGATTACAAAAGATTTACAGATTAAATCTTCCTGATCCATCCAGTAAAGTTCCGATTTTATTTCAACTAACAAGAAAACATACACTCTTCTATATTAAAAATGAAATAAAAAGGCACATTAAGAAATAACTTCTAAGATTGATGTAGCGCATCGATTTTGTTGATATTCTAGAAGTAACTATTTTTCTAAATAATAAGAACGATGGTGGAAGAATGTATTATTTTTGTTTTCTTTAGACCAAGACACTTCGTTTCGAAGGAGTTGTCCTAGAAACTTCAAAAAGGGCTAGTTCGATTGAAAATTGGAAGGGCTTCTGCCATTTAGTAGAATGACCCCTATTGATCCCATCCCTCACCCCTGCTGCCATCTACAATTTAGTCTAACTCTGTACCAACACCAAATATGGGCATGGAATCCCTAGGGAGAATGATTGCATAATCGAAGTGGGTCAATACCCTCTTTTTTCCAAGGTCGATTTATTTGTTGTTGTTGTTTTGGCCAAATTCACGCTAGGGGCGAATGTTAAGATCCAGGAATAGGAAACACTTAGATCACGTATTTCCTTCTCAGCCAATCAGAGGGCTGGTTACATCTCCTTCTAGATTAATCAGAGGGCTGGTTACATATTAGCGGCGGTGGATTGCAGAGAATATGAGGAAAGGATTTTTGCTATGGTTTTATTAGTCTATGAATAGACTTCAATGTGCTTTAAGTGCATTAGTGAAACATATCGAAGGCAATAAACTCTATCGCTAATTGTACATGCTTAGTATTATTATTGTTGTTGTAATTATTCAATACAGTTGTTTCGAAATCGAAAATGTTTTTTTTCTTTATAGCAACAGTTCTAGAATCAACTCTACTATTTAGCCTAGGGGTACCAATCGAAATCTGAAGGTAGGGTCTGGGTACATTTAGAATGGTGGCAATTAGACTAACATTTTTGGAAATAAAACATTAAAAGGAACATCAAATTATATTCTTTTAGCCAACAAGTTAATGTAAACAGCCTAAGTTTTTCAGATATACTTTGTAATGTACATCACCATCAACCTTCTTCTTAACTGGTCATATCCTGGACAAAATAAAAAAAAATCACTGACTCTATGGGTTTGTTAGTATCTTTAAAAGCTGGTTTACTACTAATAATTAGAATGTAAAATCAGTAAAGCGAATTTGAAAAAAAACACAGCATATTTATTCAACTTTTTTTAATAGCCTAGGGCAAAACCTATATCTTGACATGTTAGGCTAAGGAGTGGGAACACATTAAAAATATCAGTAATCATGACATTTAAAAATAGCTGTAAGCAAGAAATCAAATGGTATTTTACATTTTTTCTTTGTGACTTCTTTTTTTGCTCAGAAACAAATTGACTAGCCTACTCAAAAGTGTGACTGCCAGACTAACCTTTCCCATGCAAGTTTATATATTTAGCTGCTATGTCCAATAAAGGCTTTTTTGTGCAGAACCTAGGCTATACTGTACAAAACTAATAAACTAGTCTATGTTTTTTTAATTAGGCCAAACCATCTAAATTAGCAATTTATTCAACTTTTTTTAATAGCCAAGGCAAAACCTATATCTTGCCATGTTAGGCTAAGGAGTGGGAACACATTAAAAATATCAGTAATCATGACATTTAAAAATAGCTGTCAGCAAGAAATCAAATGGTATTTTAAATTTTTTCTTTGTGACTTCTTTTTTTGCTCAGAAACAAATTGACTAGCCTACTCAAAAGTGTGACTGCCAGACTAACCTTTCCCATGCAAGTCTATATATTTAGCTGCTATGTCCAATAAAGGCCTTTTTGTGCAGAACCTAGGCTATACTGTACACAACTAGTAAACTAGTCTATATTTTCTTTTAATTAGGCTAAACCATCTAAATTAGCAATTTATTCAACTTTTTTTTAATACCGTAGGGCAAAACCTATATCTTGCCATGTTAGGCTAAGGAGTGGGGACAAATTAAAAATATCAGTAATCATGACATTTAAAAATAGCTGTTTCGCATACGCGCGCATACGTAGGCTAACCTAACCTAACCTAACCTAACTTAACCTAACCTAACTTGATCTAGCCTAACCTAACCTAACCATACTCGCCGGAAAATCCTCCCATGTCAACTTTTTACCAGTTAAATAAGGTTAGCTTATCATGAGCGCTCATGATAAGCTAACCTAATCTAACCTAACTTAAACGTGGAGAAACCTAACCTCTAACCTAACCTAACCTAATCTAACCTATGGTTTTGGTATTTCTATGCAATATTGTGGAATTTTGTGGTTATGCTAGTTTAGACTAAACTTCATCTCTAATTAAATCTCTAAGCTAAGATTCAGGCTAAACCTCTAAGCTATAACTCTTAACTAAAACTAAACTAAACAATAACTCTAACTAAAACTCTAAGCTAAGACTCTAAGCTAAAACTATAAACTCTTAACTATAACTAAATTAAACGAAACTTCAACCCTAACTAAAACTCTAATCTAAGACTTTAAGGTAAAACTCAAAACTCTTAACTAAAACTAAACTAAACTAGAATTCTAACTAAAACTCTAAGCTAAGACTTTAAGGTAAAACTCGAAACTCTTAACTAAAACTAAACTAAGCTAGAACTCTAACTAAAACTCTAAGCTAAGACTCCAAGTTAAAACTCTAAACCCTTAACTATAACTAAACTAAAATTCAACTCTAAGTAAAACTCTAAGCTAAGACTCTAAGGTAGAACTCTAAACTCTTAACTAAACTAAAATGGAACTTCAACAAAAACTCCAAGCTAAGACTCTAAGATAAAACTCTAAACTCTTAACTAAAACTAAACTAAACTAGAACTCTAAGTAAAACTCTAAGCTAAGACTCTAAGCTAAAAACTCTAAATTCTTAACTATGCCTAAACTAAACTTCAACTTCAACAAAAACTCTAAGCTATGACTCTATAATAAAACTCTAAACTATTAACTAAACTAAACTAGAACTCTAACAAAAACTCTAAACTACGACTCTAAGCTAAAAACTCTAAATTCTTAACTATAGCTAAACTAAACTTCAACTCTAACTATAACTCTAAGCTAAGACTCTAAGCTAAAACTCTAAACTCTGAACTAAAACTAAACTAAACTAAAACTATAACAAAAACTCTAAGCTAAGACAATAAGCTAAAACTATAAACTCTTAACTAAAACTAAACTAAACTAGAGTTTCAAAAAAAACTCTAAGCTAAGACTCTAAGCAAAAAACTCTAAACTCATAACTAAAACTTAACTAAACTAGAACTCTAACAAAACCTCTAAGCTAAGACTCTAAGCTAAAATTCTAAACTCTTAACTAAAACTAAACTAAACTAAAACTCTAACTAAAACTCTAAGCTATGACTCTAAGGTAAAACATCAAACTCTTATCTAAAACTAAACTAAACTAGAACTCTAACAAAAACTCTAAGCTAAGACTCTAAGCTAAAAAACTCTAAACTATTAACTAAAACTAAACTAAACTAAAACTCTAAGCTAAGTCTCGAAGGTAAAACTCCAAACGCTTAACTATATCTAAACTAAACTAGAACTCTAACAAAAATCTAAGCTAGGACTCTAAGCTAAAACTCTAAACTCTTAACTATTACT
>JAQQPU010017539.1:0-18559 GCA_029168905.1 Artemia sp. Kazakhstan ARC1039
GTCTGGTCTAGTCTAATTAGATGCGCTCGAATTTCCTACTTTTGTTAAAGTTATTTACTTTTTGTTCTGACAAAGCGAGGTTCCGATTCGTGCCCCGACTCGACTGTTTTGCAACATGGAGATAAACGGCGTTCTGTCGCTAAGTGACGGGAATCCAAAACTGTTGTGATTTCCCTCTCTGCTGAGAGAATGGCTGTGGTGCGCAAGAATAAAATCTGACTATCTTGTGCCTCGAACAGAACTTAAACGATGCAAGACATTTGGAAAATAAAAAAAAATATCTATGCATCCTACATTCTACAAGCAGTGTTCCAATTCCAATCAGGAATGGTTTATTTGCAAACTTCAAGTAACAATAAAGACGCATGTTTGCATAGCAAAAATGCTGACACAAACCTACTAATACTACTAACAGCAACTCACCGCAGCACCAAGCCGCCTGAGGCCAACACAGCTACGCACACTCCTCCTCCATCCCAATCTATTCAAAGCATCCCTTTTTACACTGCCAAGGAAGTTCTCATTTCCTTTAAATATTTCTTTGTGACGTCCTCCCACCCCAGACAAGGACTACCTGCTTTCGGTTTAGCCCTAGAAGGTTGACCAAAAAGAACAATCTTCGGCAATCTGTTATCCTTCATAAGCACAACGTGCCCTAGCCACCTCAACATTTCTTTCATTATAGCCCTAGAGAGCGGTATTGAACCACATTTTTGTATAGCCTATTGTTTGAAATACGGCCAGTTAGCCGGGTACCCAGAACAATCCTTAAGTAATTTCCCTGGAAAAGATGTAGCAAGTCTTCGTCCGCTTTTCGGAGCGCCCATGCTTCTGAGCCATATTTGACCAGTGTTATCACTGTAGCTTCTAATATTCTAATCTTGTTTTGCAGACTTATCTTCCTATTCTTCCAAACTTTTTTTAACTGTGAAAAAACACCCTGAGCTTTGGCTATTATACTTTTGACACCTTCACTGCTCCCACCAACTTTACTAATAATACTACCAAGGTATTCAGGGTGCTATTCTAGCACCCTGAACTCGCAAAAAATCAAAAAACTTCATTCGTTTTGCTCACACTTTCATCTAGGATGCTTAAATCATCAGCATAATCTAAGTTCAGGAGACTTTTCCCTCCCCATTTGACTCCGTGATCTCCTATTGCCTTCCCTGTGCTCCTTAAGACAAAGTCCATCAAAACAATCCCTATAAAGGGGGATAGAACACAACCCTGCTTAACTCCTGATTTAATACAAAACCAGCTGCTAACCTCATTTCCTACCTTAACCGCAGCAGTAATACTAGACCCCGAAGCCGTGCCGAAAATCGGCGCCGCGCCGCCGAAAAAAAAACGGCGGCGCGCCACCGAGCTTGCATCAGCGCGCTGACGCCGCCTTTTTTTTCTCTTTTTTGGTTATCGATATCGACCTCCGGGCTTCAACCGTCATCCCGGCTAATCTGTTTCATAAAAATAAATACTGTCATCTTGGGCTCGCAATGTATATCGGTTCATAGGAGGGAGAAGAAGAAATTTTTCTTGAAACAAAAATTCTACCTTCCACTTTAAAATTCTGTTCATTTTTCTTTCTGATTTTTCGGATGAAAAGAGGTAGGTAAAAGAGCATTAAGCAATTCAGGATGTTGTCGTAGGCAGCGCAATCGAGATGTCTAAGTAAAGAACAATGTTGGCACAATGTTTTATTTATTTTTTTTTGTTTTTTTTGTTTTCCATACCAGGGCAATTCGTATCGAGGGAGATTTCGTAGAAACTTCAAAAAGGGCTCATTCTATTGGAAATTGGAATAACTAGTGCCCTTTTTGATAGTCGAAAGTGATTGGAAGGCAGCTAACACCCCTTCCACGCTCACCCTTTCCCCAAACACATCCAATCAAAATTTTAAGATAGCCATTTTGTTCAGAGTAACTGATTTCCCGAGAGAAAATATGTTTTTTGAGGAGGTTACTCCCCCACAACCCTTAGGGCAAGGGTTTTGTAGTTATGCCCTGGAGGTATATAAGAACGATGTTGGCACAATGTATTATTTTTTTTTCCTTTAGACCAGGGCATTTCATAACGAAGAAGTTGTCGTAGAAACTTCGAAAAGGGCTCATTCAATTAGAGATTAGAGTGGCTTGTGCCCGTTTTAATAGTCAAAAATGATTAGAAGGCAACTAACACCCCTTCCACGCCCACCATTTCCTGAAACACATACAATAAAAATTTCGAGATAGCCATTTTGTTTAACGTAGTTGAAAGTTCTGGAAATTAGGTCTTAGAGGATGACAACCACCCTCACAGCCCTTAGGGTAAGGGTTGTAATTTATGCCCTGGGGGCATATACGGTGTTTATAGAAAGCGTTGTCGTAGAAACTCAAAAAGAGATCATTAGTTTGGAAATCGAAAAGCCTAGTGCCCTTTTCAATAATCGAAAGTGATTGGAAGGCTTGACATTTTTATAGTAGAGATCGATGTGGGTATAATGTATCATTTTTTGTTGTTGTTGTTGTTTAAACCAGGGCACTTCGTATCGAAGGAGTTGTCGTAGGAACTTCGAAAAGGGCTCATTCGATTGAAAATAGAAAGGGCTGATGTCCTTTTTAATAGTCGAAAGAGATTGGAGGGAAACTAATCCCCCTCCCACGCCAACCCTCCCATTTGCCTTTATGTTTAAAAAGTAAATGTTGCCTTAAGATTAAATCAAAATGCACTGTGTTTATGCTAATTCCCAATAAGGCATCTCAGCAGTATCCCAAGAATGACTGAGGGTATTATGTTCAATTTTTCAGGGCTTCTTCTGCTCTTAAAATTTGACCAAATCAAAATAGCGTAAGTGTATCCAAGCTATCAAAGAAAGTAAACAAATTTGTTTGCGAATGTTATCAAGTTTTCCATTTCAGGTCAACTAGAGGAGGTATGAAACTAAATTAAACACTATTATTTGTTTCCAGATTTTTATAAGGGTCTATGTTGTTAAATTTTGCTGAAAATTGTTTTCCAGCATACAAATAGCAGGCCAAACTATAAATTCTTAAAAAAAAACGAAAAGATTTAAAGTATGATTTTTTTTGTCCCTGAAAAGACTATGTCAATATAAAACGAACAGAAATTAATTTAAAAAACCGTTTCCAAAAAATAGGTTTTTTCAAAGAAAAGTAAAGAACTCCATTAAACCAAAAATGAGCAAAATTAAAGTCAAATAATCTACCAAGGGTGAAACTACCACAAATCAGCATCGATAAATAAATGAAACCCAAAACGAACAGAAATTATAATAAATAACCGAGTCAAACTCAAAACGAGCAGAAATTAACATAAGTTGGGCTCAAAACCCTTATGCCTTCCCAAGGCCAGAACATAATTTGTACTTTACTGACAAAAGTACAAATGAATATGCATTGTCAGTTTAATATACATATACTGATATTTAGTAATCAAAATGTTAATATTATTTGATTTATTAAAGTTATAAAAGTAAAAACATTTATATTTTTTCAGTAAAGTGAAAATTATGTTCTGGCCTTGGGAAGGCATAAGGGTTTTGAGCCCAACTTATGTTAATTTCTGCTCGTTTTGAGTTTGAAACAGTTATTGTATTGTTATTTTTGTTCGTTTTGGGTTTCATTTATTTATCGATGCTGATTTGCGGTAGTTTCCCGCTTGGTAGATTATCTAGAGCTAGTATAGAAATATATCTATAGAAATGAATTACATTTTTTGCACAGTTAGCAGAGCACACTGAAGTTGAAGTAGCCTTAAACTTTGACTTGAAACGTTATATATTGACCACTTCTTTCAGAAACGAATTTCGGAGGGTTATTCAGTGTTGATAAGAAAAGAGGGTAAAGGTGCTGTTTAGTTCCTCCTGTAGTGTAGTGCGCAGGAGCCCTATGGTGAAGGTGCAGGTTTGTTCTCCCTTATAAAACAACTTATTTCAGCAGATACAAAGAAGAAGCCCATTTGCGGCATTCTGTGGGACCCCAAGGTCCAGTACTAGTAGCAGATCCCGCGAGTGGCAGTTTACGCTCGTCAAGTTCTGGCTGTACCGGCCACATGTGCCCCAGCTAAACAGCTTTTTGGCACGACAGGACTGATAGTGACTGCAAAAAGATCAGTGGCTCCAGGCAGAGTGAGCAAACTGATTTTTGTTACATCAATTGTAACTGAAGCGATGTAACCGCTGATTAAAATTGTTGGTGTTGTTAAGCCATGGTATCTGATTTGTATACAGTGTTTTTTCGATGTTGTTATTTGTTGTTTTGTTTTTCACTTCCTTTTCGTATTTATTTGATGAACAGGAGATGTTTGAACTTCAAACTTTGAAAGTTATACACACATTAGCCCAAATCATTTACAAGAAGGAAATGACAAAACACGGGATTTTATAGGAACAATGCGATGTTAAACATAAACACAACATAGGTTTCCCTGGGTCTAGTGGCTAAAAATGAGAATTCTACTTGGTGAACATCGAGAATTCGACGGTGAACATAAACACTTTCCGCACGGCCCAAAAAATTCTTGTTTTGTCATATTGTTCTTGTATGTTTTAAGCCAACCATTTAAAAATCCTTACTAAAATCGAGGTTGAACGTGCTTGGTGAAGTGGAATTTTTATTATTATTTTTAATTAGAAAAATCGGCGCGCCGCCAAAAAAATTTCGGATACTGAATCACACATTCGCCGCCGTCATTTTGGCGTGGCGCGGCTTCGGGGACTAAGTATCACTCTCGTACATAGCACTAATCACTTTTATGTATTTTTCTGGTATACCATACAAGGACTAAAGATCTTCTATCAACAGAATCGAACGCTTGCTCATAACTTATAAAACTGAGGACCAAAGGCGTTTGAAAACTCAGGCACTTCTCAATTATTAACCTAAGAGTGACAATTGGGTCGATACATCCTCTACCTTTTCTAAAACCGCAGTGTTCTTCTCTTAAAGCTTTGTCTACGGCATCTCTCAGTCTAAAGAGCATCATATTACTAAGTAATTTACTACCTACAGAGACCACACTAATCCCTCAATAATTACCACACTCACTTTTATCACCTTTCATATAAAGTGGCTTAATTAAGGTTTTCCTAAAATCATTAGGTACTTCCCCTGTTTCAAAAATCATATTCATAATCTTCATTAACTTATTTCTAAACTCAGAGCCACCATATTTAAGAAACTCATTTACCACCCTATCAGCACCTGGAGCCTTATTATTTTTTAGTCCTTTTAGTACTGTCGCTAATTCTTCCTCGCAAAACAAATCTTCCTTCACATCCAATGTATCACAAACTTTTTGACCTTTTAAATCCATATTATAATTTTTCAAAATTTAAATCCATGTTTTCTTGAAAATTCCATGTTTTTACTGAAAAATCCATAGAAAACCATGGCATTTCCAAAATCCCGGACAGGGGTTGAAAACTCCATGTTTTCCTGGATACATTCATGGCGATGGCAACAGATAAGACTCCGATAAAACGGAACAACTCGTCTTCACTTCACGATTTTTGACATGCCGGCCCATTTTCGGCATTTTTTTTGTGCCGTTAAAAAAAGAAATTTAACGGCAGTTACAGTATACACAACCCATTTTTCCAGTTTCTGTCCCAGTTTTCCAGAAAACGCCGAATGTAAACGCGGCTTAAGCTAATCATTAAGGGCTAGGGAAACGTAGCTGATTTCAGGAACCGATTTCAGCAAGGGTATATTCCACGTTGAGATATTATAATTAATGATGCTAAGAGGCGGGGCATAGTGACATTTTTCTGTGATTAATCATCATTAATTACGATTAATTTACGATAATCATTAAATATCATTAATTACATGCCTAAAGATCTAAAGCCCTAGTACATTTCTTGTCTAGAACGTAATTACTGATGATAAATCACCGAATACCGTCACTAAGCCGACTTGGAATCGACTTGGAATACACCGTTGCTGAAATCGGTTCCCGAAATCAGCTACGTGTGCCTAGCCCTTTACAGTCTTCACTACCCAGTTTCTAGTTTTTCGTCCCAGATTCCAGAAAACGCCAAATGTAGAAGCGGCTTTAGCACTAACTCCATCAACAAGCAGGGTTACCACCTGGTGAAAATAAAAATCACTAGATTCTTGGAAAATAAATCACTCAATTAGCACATAAATAATAATAACACATAAAAAAAAATAATAACACATAATTCACTAGAATTATAACACTCCTTATCTCCATAATCAATAATTGTTTTGTTTCTTTACCATGTTCTATACAGGCGCACCTACAAGAGGGGGGAAAGTTACCCGCCTAGTTGTGGAAAAATACCTTTAGGTTGGCGTTTTGTTTTTTTCTCAAGCAAAAATTACCCTTGAAATTTCGAAAAATGCCTTTTTTGCATCTTTATGCAGAGAATATAACAAATTTATTCCTTCCTCTCTGTATTTTCCGGGATTGGTATCACTGGTTTACACACCAATCACCAAAAATTGGTCATCAGTGATCTAATCGAAAAATTTGCTTTTTCTTTTGAATTTCTTTCCCTTGTCGATTCAAAACCTCATTTTTTCAAAAATATAGAAACCGTTTTCTTTTCACTCTACTTGAGCTGGTATAATTACTTGGACACCAGCGACAATTTTGAAAATGGTCTTTTTATATTTTCATGGACAAATAAGGTTTTTATAGAAGGTGTTGTCTTAGAAACTTCAAAACAGGCACATTCAAATGGAAATTCAAATGGCTAGTGCCCTTGTTAATAGTCGAAAGTGACTGGTGGGCAACTAGCCCCCCCCCCCCCCCACCCATCTTTCCCCCAAACACATCCAATCAAAATTTGAGATAGCCATTTTGTTCAGTGTAGTTGATTTCCAGATAGAAAATATGTTTTTGAGGAGGAAAATCCCCCACAACCCTCAAGGCAAGGGTTTTAAGTTATGCCCTGAGGGCATGTAAGGTTTTTATAGAAAGCGGTGTCGTAGAAAATTCAAAAAAGGCTCATTCGATTGGAAATTCCAAGGGCTAGTGCCCTTTGTAATAGTCGAAAGTGATTTGAGGGCAACTAACCCCCCTCTCACGCCCACCTTTTCCCCAAACACATCCAATCAAAATTTTAAGACAGCCATTTTATAAAACGTAGTTTTAAGTTCTGGATATTTGGTCTTTGAGGATGACAACCCCCCCAGAGCCCTCAGGGCAAGGGTTGTAATTTAAGGAATCTCCGAATCCTTCATGTTATTTCTGATAGAAAGGATGCTCGTATAAACTTTAGAGAGCGCTCATTTGATTGAAAATTGAAAGTTCTCGTTCACTTTTTAAGAGTCAAAAGAGATTGAAGGGCAACTAGCCCCTCTCCCTCCTCCACGCCCTAAATGCATCAGATGAAAATTTTGAGATATACATTTTGTTAAAATAGTTCAAATTTCTGATAACAAAAACCTCCGGTGTCAACACAGCCCACCAGGGCCCAGGGGTAGTTGTTGTAAGTTACGCCTTGGGGCATAACTTATTAAGGGGGGTTTATAACTTATGGGAAGGGTTTTGTATGGGAAGAACAAATAGGAAATCTATTATAATTATCCAATTATAAGGTTAAAATACATACTCTGTGATAGATACAAAATTGCTTTGGCGCACAAATTCTTATTAAGGTCAATTCCAAACAGTCGTGATCCCTTTGTGTCAGCAGGTGAAATGGTCTAAACTCCCTTATTGGAGTTATTTTTTCAATCCATTCATTGTTGTCAATCGCTGTCTCCAAGTTATGCAAGCTGTCTATTGTTCATATATAAGGTTTTTATCAAAGAGGTAATCGTATACTCTTCGAACAAAGCCTCATTCGATTTAAATTGAAAGTTCTAGATCCGTTTTGTAAAGTCAAGAATAATCGGACAGTAAGCACCCTCCCCCCCCCCCATGCCATAAAAAGTTGAAACTTTTTGCAATCAAAAACGAACAAAAATTAATTTTAAAAAAATTTCCGAACAATAAGTTTTTCAAAGAAAAGTAAAGGCCATTTTAAACTTAAGCTCAGGAAATACAAATACCTGTTAAAACTCAAACTCAAAACGATCAGAAATTACTATTAAAGAATGAATGAAACCCAAACCGAACTGAAATTAAATAAACAATCATAGTAAAAAACATAAAACAAGTAATAATATAAATGAATAAATAGATCTTAAAGCGAGTAGTGCTTAGATTGAATATGAAAATGAAGCTTAAAACGAAAACAAATATTTTGCTATTAAAGTATAAATGAAACTTAAAACGAACAGAAATTAAATGAACAATCAATGCGAATAAACATACAATATATATTAATGTAAATGAATAAATAAATCTTAAAACGAGTGAAACTTAAATTGAATATGCAAATCAAGTTTGAATCGCATAAAAATAACTACAAACAAGAGTTTGGGTATCGTCTCACTGCAGAAGCCTAAAACCTACTGCGTCATTGGCGCTTTACTGAAAACGAATTATATAACAAATGTTTTCTTTTGTACTTAATATTGAAAATAAATATTAAAACTATAGTAAAATTTTGAACTGATGACCCTTTAGCAATTAATATCATTATGCATGAAATATTCAGTTTAATTTATTAGCTCTTTTCAAGATTGTTCAAGACAAATATAGTTTCACTACAAGCAAAATTTGGATACTGCCCCCTTCTTTAACTGTAAAAACCTAAAGCCAACTGGGTCATTGGTGCTTCACTGAAAACGAACTACTCGTATATTACAAATTTATTATTTTCCAGTTCTTACAGCATTGAAAATAAAAATAAAATTACAGTGAAAAAAAATCTTGAACTGATAGATCTTTCAACAATTAATATAATTATATATCTAATATTCAATTTGATTTTGTTTATACTTTCCAAGACTGTTCAAGATTCATATAGCTTTGCCATTTTTTTTTTAACTCTGCTATTTTTTGTAACTAATCGTGTTAGTTTGTTATGAAAACATTATATGGCTTCTATGCATTTCTATTTGAGCGGAAAACTGCACCTCAAACTTTGTGGAACATGCATTTTCTTGCATGAAACACAAAAATATAGTAAATGTCAAGTTCCGGAGTGTTCCACCACTCGCAAGCAAGTGCCATTGGTTTTTTTGAATCCGCATGGTCAATTTAGGGGGTGGAGGGTAGGATAATTTCCGTAGCAGCCCCATTCCGTCGTAGTATGGTTCACCTTTTCAACGCCTTACGTCCGGACTATCATAAAATCTACCAAGCATACAACTACCCCAAATCAGTATGAATAAATAAATGAAACCCAGAACGAACAAAAATTAAAATAAATATTAGAGTCAAACTCAAAACGAGCATAAATTGATGCGAGTAGGGCTCAAAACCCCTATGCTTTTTAAAAGCCAGAATATAATTTGTACTTTACTGAAAAAAATTCAAATGAGTTTACTGAAAAAAATGTGCATTGTCAATTTAATATACATGTGCTGATATTTATTCCCTAAAATCTTAATTAATTTTTGATTTCTTAAAGTTACAAAAGTGAAAATATTTCAAAGAACTATTTTCAGTAAAGCGTCAATGACGCAGTAGGTCTTAGGCTTCTGCAGTGAGACGATACCCAAACTCTTGTTTGTAGTTATTTTTATTCGATTCAAACTTGATTTGCATGTTCAATTTAAGTTTCACTCGTTTTAAGATTTATTTATTTATTTACATTAATATATATTGTATGTTTGTTCCCATTGATTGTTTACTTAATTTGTGTTCGTTTTAAGTTTCATTTATACTTTAATAGCAAAATATTTGTTTTCGTTTTAAGCTTGATTTTCATATTCAATCAAAGCATTACTCGCTTTAAGATCTATTTATTCATTTATATTATTACTTGTTGTATGTTTTCTGCTATGATTGTTTATTTAATTTCTGTTCGTTTTGGGTTTCATTTATTCTTTAATATCAATTTCTGGTCGTTTTGAGTTTGAATTTTAACAGGTATTTGTGTCTCCTGAGCTTAGGTTTAAAATGGCCTTTACTTTTCTTTGAAAAACTTATTTTTCGGAAAGTTTTTTTAATTAATCAACAAAATGTAGAAGTGGTTTTTATACATAATTGTCTTAAATTCAGTTGAGTTTTTCTGGATGAAGGCAATGGGGATAAGTTCTTTAGTCCACTTTCAGAAATTAGTATTTATTATGGGGATTGACCAACTCCGTGTGGGGGGGGGGGAGGGAAATAGATGCAATGGACTTTGCTGGCACCGGGAATTTTTTCTGGGTACTGGCAAATTCATTTGCAATGCCTCTATAGATGGATGGACTTCTTAACCAGTAATGTAGGGTATGCGAGCTATTGGCTTCAAATTTGGTCAGACAATTTATTTATAAAATCTCCGTCTTTCATTTACTGTAGATAATCCACCCTCAGTAAGCAGAAACTTAGTTCTTGTTGGTTTCCTAAGACAAAATGCGACGCAGATTATATGATTTTGAATTGTTTCAGTTTTTGCATCTGGGACTTTGCAAAGGCACCATATACAATGAGCCAATAATCAATATGGGGTCTTAAATGTGATTCACAGAAATTTTGCCGTTTTATATTTTGAAAATTCACTCGTTCTTCGTTTAAATGCGCATTAGTTTATGCTACTAAGTGTTCCGCCCACCCATTAAAATAAAATATTCAGGGTCCTCGAAGAATTTGTATCGGATTTATACCAATTCTACATCTACATGCAAAGAACCTCCGATATGTTTAGAGACAGTGATGCCGATCTACTGCTCTCATTTACGCCTACTCATAAAGGTTTTAATAGTTTTAAGTTAAGGGCCAGGCACACGTAGCTGATTTCGGGAACCGATTTCAGCAAGGGTTTATTCCATGTCGTGATTATAATTAATCATGCTAAGAGGCGGGGCTTAGTGACGTTTTTCGGTGATTAATCATCATTAATTGCGATTAATTTACGATAATCATTAAATGCGATTAATTACATGCCTAAAGCTCTAAATTCCAAGTACATTCCTTGTCAAGAACATAATCAATGATAACTAATCACCGAAAAACATCACTAAACCCCGCCTTTTAGCATCACTAATTAGAATCATCCGACGTGGAATACACCCTTGCTGAAATCGGTTCTCGAATCAGCTACGTGTGCCGAGCCCTTTAACTGAAACTTTAGAAATAGCTTTTAAGGATTTCATTTGCTACATGTACTTTTTAAGAGCGCTTGATTTAAATGAAATAATTCATGAATAAAATTTCTGGAATTGAAGAAAAATAATCAAAAGGACATGGATCAAGAAGAGAAGAAAGGTTAGTCGTATTTCAACTTACGAGGTTAGTTTTTAAGGAAAATTTGATAATGGATTGCATTGTCTCCTTAAAATATATTGTGGCATTCAAGCTCAAACAATTTATTTTGCTCCTGTTTCAACTTCCATAGGGTAGCCTGGTTTTCCTCTTTTTGGCAAGTTTAGTAATTTTAAATTTTTAAGTCAAATAAGCTATTGATATCTGTTTGTCTAGATACATATTTTATAAATAAGCTGTAACAGCCCCAGCCTGTGCATTTTGCTGATTATAATCTAGGCTATGAATCTACTATTAATAGTTAATAATTATTAACTAGATTTAGTGTCTCTAAATTGAATCACCTTGGCACAAGAATTTGTTGCTACAAAAGTGAATATTTTTGCTAGTCTTGGTACAAAATTGATGAAAATAATTAATCAAAAGTGACGAATATAATAAGTACACCCCAGCTACCTGTCACCTCTGAATTTTTAGATATAGAATAATCCTGGTCTGTATACATTGTTTGTTGATTCTGTTGATTTGATTTTTTACTTAATATTCATCAACAGTTCCTTGATAATGCCAATTAGAAAAAAAATATAGCTGCATCATCTTATCCAGCACAGTTAAAGAAAATTGTATCCTAGGCTAAACATAAAGTCCCTGCCACATTTCAGATATCTAATAACATAGGCCTAGGCCTACTACAAGCAAGAGGGATAGGTGAAAACAACCTCCTTTTCTTCAAGGATAGGATCAAAAGACCCTTCCCATTGAAAAATTAGAAATAGTTGTCTAAAAAACTTTTTATTATCACTTCTCCACCCCCCTCTCCCTCCCAAGGGGAAATACTTTGATACTCTCACCATTAAGGATTATGTGTATGTGCATTGATGCCTGACAATAATCTGAAATAAAATATTGTGGCAATATAGAAGCAATTCTTTTCAAATACTGGTTGCAAATCCTTCTTCCTCAAATTAGAAGATCAAACAGTTCAAATTCTTAGAAAAAATACCCTTTAAATATTTGTTCCTTGTTTTTTCCAATTTGAATATAACTTTGCTCTTAAAACCTAGCTTATTTCCATAAGAAACAGTTTTAAGTGTTTGTTTTTAAAAGTGTATCTAAGCATTAGTAATAATTTTTTCCTATGTTTACTTAGTATCATACTATTCCTTGTAGGTTTCTGCAGGAGGTTCAAAAGCTTTTTGTGTTAGCTCATGAGCATACACTGCCACTTCAAAGGTTATGTTCCCTCTCTTGTATTTATATTACTTTAGTATCCTCATTATAAGAAAAAATGATTTCCTTCTAAGACAGTCTGATCTACAAAAATCTTTTGTGTGTTTTTAATCTCTATTGAAGAATAAAGCTTCCTATCAGATTTGCCAACTCTTATTATTTAGTTATAAACCTTGTAAGTAGTTGGCTGTTCAGTGTTATGATGAAGAACAGCTTATTAATGGTATATTTGTCAGCAGTGAAGAGTTTAAGGATGTAATCAATGCAGGTCTTTCTTTCTCAATTTTGAATACTGCAAAAAGTAAGTGGAAAACCTTATATTTCTTCTAGAATTTGCTGTGAAAAAAATTAATAGGATATCAGTTTTTATCTTGACTCTTTCTTCCTGTTTTTCTCCTGAAAAAGAAGACAAACATGAAAAAAGGCTGTTTTTTCATCCCAGCTGTTTTAATCTGTCTGTTAAAGAAAATGTGCTTGATTAGTCCTAAATATTTTGAGAAGTAAACTGCTAACAAATATATTTACATAGATACTATGTAATATTCTGGAAATATAATTATTTTTTAATTTTTTAGACAAAATATTTATGCACAGAATACACAAACCAGTCAGATTTGTGAGACCTGGAGTTGCTATACAGGTATTGTACTGTTGATCCTATTTTTATACATTTTATATTATTTTGTCATTGTAGCATTTTGTCTTTAATATTTCCCCTCAATCCTAATGTCAAAGGTATAACCAAGGGGGCTGTAGGATCCAGACCTTATACTGAAATATAGGTATGCTATATTTTGCTTACTGTTTGACTCGTTTGTGTGCTCACCTTGTATTTGAGGCAATGAACCACCTTTGTCTTAGTAAAGAGCATAGGTTTACATAGCTTCTTCTCCAGGGGGGGGGGGGGGGCAGCCAACTCTTTGATGAGGGGCGGGCTGAGGCTATATTGGCAGTTCACAAAACCTTACATCATTCCTATGAAATCTTTATTAATAAGTAATCACCAAAAATCATGAATCATCATTAAGATTCAGTGTTAATCAATCTTCTTTGATTAGAACTAACTCTTTCTAAGACATTATGAATATTTGCTTCTTGTTTGACTTTTATTCTGTCATTCCAGCAGTTTATTTTCAGCCTTTTCAACCATCTATCTTTTATCAACTTCTTTTTAGCCATATACCTTTTTTCAACTGCTTTTTCAGCCATATCTAGTGTAAATTTGAGGTTCTAGGGGGGGGGGGGCAGTGGCCATGGCCACTGTGTGTGCCCATGATAAAGAGCCATGCACCTTTCATGTAATATTTTCCCCCAATCTATTCACATTTAAGCAGTATGTATCTATTTACAGTTAAGTTAGCAAGCAAAATACACAGTTTTGCCAGGTTATGTGAGCAAGCTATTCAAATATCTTGGGAATTGTTTAGGGCAGTGGTTCTCAAACTTATTAAGGCACTTTGCCCCTTTTTACCCACAACACATTTTAGGTACCCCTTCTCAGTTACTGTTACTAAGTAAACTATAGCTAAAATATAAATAAAATTGCCTGTCTTAGAGCTAAAGAGTTGTTTTATTTTTTGTTGGCTGGCTGTGTACCCCCTAAAAAATTGTGCATGCCCCAAAGGGGTATGCATATGAAAGTTTGAGAACCACTGGCTTAGGAGATCAAATTGAAACTTTTGAGGAGAACAAGTAAACTCTTTTTCCCCCAACAGCATATGATAGTTTAAACTCAACTCTCTAGGGAATGCAGATTTGCTATTTTACTGATCAGTATATGCATTGTGTCTTCCCATTGACTTCTATCCCTCCCCAAAAGTCAACATTTAAGGTCAACTTGTTGCTCCCTATCAACACTCCTTTAAAAGTTCAAATTTATTCCCAAGACATTGTGGATAACTTGATGACTCAGGTGCACATAGTGTCTTTTGATCTACTTGGGTATGCATTTTGTTTCCAGAGCATACCCTTGGGAAAATCTCCTAATATATGCCTAGTGAACAATCCCCAAGATTTCTTGCTGATTGGACAACCAACACCAAACACTGCTGCCTTCTCTGCTAGAACCTGTCTGTGAACAATGTGTAATCTCCATAATTTTGGGCCATTGCCCCTAGGGCTTTTGGGATGATGCCAACCCCAGAGGCATGGTTATTAGAACTTTTGATATTTTGAACAAATTGACCATCTATGATATCATAGGGCCTGAAGGGGGTAAGGCTGTAGAAAAAGGAATGTGAAGGAGGCTGTCTGCCCTTTATTCACTTACAACCCTCTAAAAATAATAATAATCTATTTTTGACCCTCTAACATTATAAAAAAAGTGGAGTAACAAAAGAAAATTAAAGGAAAAGACATACAAAACAAAACACATGCAAAACAATATCATTATAAAGAACTACAAATGCAAATCAGAATAATCACACTAGAGGATGAAAAGGACCCAACCGCTTGCAGGCCTCATCTTTTAACTTGGAGTCCAACTTATTATATGACGTGAATATATCAGTTGCATTAAACATTTGAATAATCTTATGGTTTCTATACCAATAAGGCAAATACAAAAGATATTTACAATAACAGAAATACAAAACTCTAATATCCTGCATATCACTAGTATTAAAAAATGGGTGCAAACTTGATAGAAAAAGAATGGAATGGTTGCAATATATTGAATAGAGTTTAGCCAATGCCTTACAAGCATGTTGGCTACGGTTTGGGACAATTTTCGCATAACCTGCTTATATAAAATAAATGTTTTTACTTTTATAACTTTAATAAATCAAATAATATTAACATTTTGATTACTAAATATCAGTATATGTATAGTAAACTGACAATGCACATTCATTTGTATTTTTTTTTCAGTAAAGTGCAAATTATATTCTGGCCTTGGGAAGGCATAGGGGTTTTGAGCCTAACTTATGTTAATTTCTGCTCGTTTTGAGTTTGACTTGGTTATTTATTGTAATTTCTGTTCGTTTTGGGTTTCATTTATTTATCAATGCTGATTTGTGGTAGTTCCATGCTTGGTAGATTATTTGATTTTATTTTTTTTCATTTTTTGTTTAATGGAGTTCTTTACTTTTCTTTGAAATACTTATTTTGTGGAAAAAGTTTTTTTAATTAATTTCTGTTTGTTTTTATATTGACCAAGTCTTTTCAGGGAAAAAGAAAATAATACTTTAAATTTTTTCGTTTTTTAAAGAATTTATTGTTTGGCCTGCTATTTGTATGCTGGAGAAAAATTTTCAGCAATTTTTAACAAAATACACCCTTCTAAAAATCTGGACACAAATTGTAGTGTTTAATTTAGTTTCATACTGCCTCTAGTTGACCTGAAATGGAAAAGTTGATACCATTTGCAAAAGATTCTGTTTACTTTCTTTGATGGCTTGGATACACTTACGCTATTTTGATTTGGTTAAATTTTAAGAGCAGAAGTAGCCCCGAAAGTTTGAACATAATACCCTCAGTCATTCTTGGGATACTGCTGAAATGCCTTATTGGGAATTCGCATTAACACAGTACATTTAAATGCACTGTGTAAGGCATGGGATAAAATGGGATGGTGGGCATGGGAGGGGGATTAGTTTCCCTCCAATCACTTTCGACTATTAAAAAGGGCATCTACCCTTTTTATTTTCAATCAAATGAGCCCTTTTCAAAGTTCCTACGACAACTCCTTTGATGTGAAGTGCCCTGGTCTAAACAACAACAACAACAAAAAGTAATACATTATACCCACATCGATCTTTACTATAAAAATACCAAGCTTTAGACTATTAAAAAGGGCACTAGACGTTTTGATTTCCAATCAAATGAGCCCTTTTTGAGTTTCTACGACAATGCTTTCTATAAACACCTTTTATGCCCCCAGGGCATAAATTACAACCCTTACCCTAAGGGCTGTGAGGGGGGTTGTCATCCTCTAAGACCTAATTTCCCAAGCTTTCAACTGTGTTAAACAAAATGGCTATCTCAGAATTTTGATTGGATGTGTCTGGGAAAATGGTGGGTGTGAGAGGGGCATTAATTGCTCTCCAATCACTTTCAATTATTAAAAAAGGCACTAGCCCTTTCAATTTCCAATCAAATGAGCCCTTTTGAAGTTTCTATGACAACGTTTTTTATGAAACCTTATATGCCCCCAGGGCATAATTTACAATCCTTAACCTGAGGGGTGGGGGGGGGGTCATCCTCACAGACCTAATTTCCAGAACTTTCTGAAACGTTGAACGAAATGGCTATCTGAAAATTTTGATTGGATGTTTTAGGAGGAATGGTGGGAATGAGATGGAGGTTAGTTACCCTACAATCACTTTCAACTATTAAAAAGGGTACTAGCCCTATCAATTTCCAATTGAATTGGCCCCTTTTGAAGTTTTTACGACAGCTTTATCTATAAAAACCTTGAATGCCCCCAGGGCAGAATTTACAGCCTTTGCCCTGGGGTCTGTGGGGGGTTTGTCATCCTTAAATACATAATTTCCAGAACTTTCAACTACGTTGAACAAAATGGCTATCTCTAAACTTTGATTGAATGTGTTTGGGGAAATGGTGGCGGGGGGGGGGGGGGTAATTACTCTCCACTCACTTTCGACTATTAAAAAGGGCAATTTCAATTTCCAATCAAATGTGCCCTTTTTGAAATTTCTACAACAACTTTCTATATAAACCTTATATGACCCCAGGGCATAACTTACAACCCTTGCACTGAGGGCTCTGATGGGTTTATCATCCCAAAAGACCTAATTTCCAGAACTTTTGGCTACATTGAACAAAATTGATATCTCAAAATTTTGATTACGACCCTTGCTCTGAGGGCTGTGGGGGTGGAGGGATTGTCATCCTTAAAGACCTAATCTCCAAAAGTTTCAACTACGTTAAATAAATTGGCTAGCTAAAAATTTTGATTGGATGTGTTTGGGGAAAAGGTGGGCGTGAGAGGGGGTTGGTTGTCCTCAAATTACTTTCAAGACTATTAAAAAGGGCACTAGCCCTTTGAATTTCCAATTGAATGAGCTCTTTTCAAGTTTTTTACAACAAAGATTTTAATAAAAACTTAAATGCCCCCAGGGCAAACCCTTGCCCTGAAGACTGTGGGTGGAGTGTTCTAATCAAAGGTATAATCACCTGAACTTTAAACTGCGTGGAACAAAATGGCTATCTAAAAATTTTGATTGCATGTTTTTCGGAAAATGGTGGGCATGGAAGGGGTGTTAGTTGCATTCCAATCACTTTCGACTATTAAAAAAGGAACTAGCCATTTCAATTTCCAATCAAATGAGCCCTTTTTGAAGTTTCTATGACAACGCGTTCTATAAAAATCTTGTATGCCCCATGGGCATAACTTACAACCCTTGCCCTGAGGGCTGTGGGGGTTATCACCCTCAAAGACCTTATTTCCAGAACTTTCAACTACGTTTAACAAAATGGCTATCTTAGAATTTTGATTGGATGTGTTCGTGGAAAAGGTGGGCGTAAGAGGGGGGTTAGTTGCCCTTCAATTACTCTTGACTATTAAAAGGGCGCTAGCCCTTTGAATTTCCAATCGGATGAGCCGTTTTTGAAGTTTCTATGACAACACTTTCTATAAAAACCTTATATGCCCCCAGGGCATAACTTACAACCCTCACCCTGAGAGCTGTGGGGGAATATCCTTCTCAAAAACATAATTTCTATCTGGAAATCAACTATGCTGAACAAAATGGATATCTAAAAATTTTGAAAGGTGGGCGTGAAAGGGAAAGTTTGGGGAAAAGGTGGGTGTGAGAGGGGGGTTAGTTGCCCTCAAATCACTTTCTATAATTAAAAAGGGCACTAGATCTTTAAATTTCCAATCGAATGAGCCCTTTTTCAAGTATCTACGACAAAGATTTCAATAAGAACTTATATGCCCCCAGGGCATAATTTATAATCCTTGCCCTGAAGACTGTTGGCGGAGTGTCCTGCTCAAAGATTTAATATCCCGAACTTAAAACTGCGTGGAACAACAAGGCTATCTCAAAATTTTTGATTGGATGAGTTTGGGGAAATGGTGGGCGTGGAAGGG
>JAQQPU010017542.1:0-18558 GCA_029168905.1 Artemia sp. Kazakhstan ARC1039
CGTGTGATATCGTGTACTCTGAGTTAATTGCATACCTATAATTAATAGTCTATTCGCCTGAAAACTAAGAATTAGCTTGCCATACCAAGATGTTTCTCAAATATCAAGACCCTCGCAGCAAGAAATTTTGGCCCTGACAAAAATGAGGAAATTAAAAAAAAAAAAAATTATATAACTTGCCATCAAAAATTGATATCTACGATATATCCTTAATTACATGTTTAGTCGTATATTGCTCATTGAGTGGTCTGGCATAACAGAAAATAAACAAAATAGTACAAGGTTCCGTTCCAAAATCTAAGTGAATAAAGGAAATTAATTGCTAAGAAATTGATGTAAAACGAAAATTTTAGTAACCTTAAAAAACGTAAAAACAGTTCGCAAAAAAAAATGTAAAAATAAATCCTATATGAAATCCCTATAGAACTTAAAGATAAATCAAAATTGTAGAACTTAAAATACTAAATTCCATAGGCAGACTTCAGCCCATAGAAACGTAATAGAACATTTTAGTAAGGGATAAGTCCTTTCGTAGGAACTAAAGATTTCTCTTTTGTTTCCTCTTTTAGAAGTCTCGACATCTTTTTCAGATAGTTGATCATATATCGGTCATAGAATGATGCAGTATAATCAAGAACATATAAAATAAATATAGAATTCTCTTTCAAAAAGAAAACTATAGTCAGAAATTCAACGTAAAATAACCGTAAGTGAAAAGTAAACCAAAATTGTAAAATTTAAATACCGATCTCGTGCATAAATTTTGACCCGCAGAGATGCCATACAATCCTTAATAGGAGGCGTGTCCCCAGACAAAAATAAAACATACAAAAAAAAACAAAAAAAGGAGACTTTTATCATCGACCAACTTAAACAATCTGTTTAGTTTAGTTCCTGTAATGGCGTAGTCGAACACTAATTAGCATATCTTTGAGCCCGATATGTTACACCATAAATAATATTGCTTCGACAAGTAATATCTGTAATGTACAAACTAATTTCGTATCATTCGTGCAGGCTAAACAGCCTGAATGACAAAATAAACCTTCCTTAGTCAAGAAAATACGCAAATAGTTAACAAAAAACAAAAACTATAACCAACCTCTAAGGTAATTAAACCAGTAATTATATGACTATTAACAATACTGACATTATTGCCACACAGCTGCTAAGGGAAGAATAAAAACCAATCGTCAAAAAAAAACTACCAATTGTATCAATAATTATAACTAGAAATTTTCCTAGAAAAAGCCGTAGCGATAAAAAAAAATAGAGCCGCAAGACTAGAATAGCAAAAAGTGGCAAACCTTGCAATAAATCCATTCGCCAATAATCCAAGAGTCAACTATACGCTATATGCATATATATGTTTGAACCCTAAAATATTCCAATTGCAGAAAAAATATTTAAAAAAAAAATGAAACATGCCAAGGCGTATAACTAATCTAGAGTCTCGTTAACAGTGGCAAATTTATTCTGCCTCCAATGATAATCAATAAGCCTCAAAGGAGGACATTCGCAAAAAAAAAGGAAACCTATTTGCCAACCAAAATACAAGGAACCGTAAGAAATAGGCAAGTTTTAGCCTAACCCTGGAGTAGGAAAAAGAGAAAAGAGAATAATAACATCCTTTTGCAAAAAAAAATTAATTAAAAATCAGACCAATATAATTCTGCCTTGATGCGACCTAGAAACTTCTTCACAGACCAAATAATGAAATGATAAAAAAAAATTTTTTCTTTCAAAACAATTATCGCGTACACCTGCAGCAAAACAATACTTAATAAATTTTTACTAACCTTATGAACGAGCCACGGCCTTTAGTCAGAGTTAATCCCTATTCCCCCCAATAAGGAATATAATATAGTAAGTCACACATATTTACAAGAGCTAAGTCTTGTCCACTATGGAACAAGTATCCTTAACTGAAATTGACAAGGCTATAATGAACTTATATATGAATAATTCAAGGGTAAATCCAAAAAAATCATGCGGAAGTTAAGCTGTAAAGGAGAGCAAGCGAATAAATTGTAGCATCTGTAAAGCGCTTCTGCCCTTTGCTCTGAGAAATGTTTCAAAAACTCTAAATCAAAAGGTAAATCAAAGCTAAATTTTTAAATTCTCTCTTTAAATCGAGTTCCGACAGACGAAAAAACCTAATGAAGATTAACACGATAAAATGCCAAAGAAAAGGAACCACAGATGAAATGGGTAATGTTCAAATCAAAATCACGAGTCCCCCCTTTTTTTATAGTCGCACAGCTCACTTGTGTGGCACGTCCGTGGCATAACGTATAGTGCCGCGAGATAAAAAAAAAGATAAGAGACTATTCAGCGAATACTTTTTAGGATCATCTTAAAAATAAAACATATACCTGTGAAAATCTTGATAACACCATACCTGCGCCATGTGGCACAACCCCTATCACAAAAAAATGCTGAAACGTAATGGATGCAAAAAAGGGAAAACAGCTAAACGTAATTATTTGCGCACTTTTAGGCAAAAATCGGGCCAATCCGCCGCTTCCTAATTATTCACCCCCAGAATAGGGATAATATGCCGTACGACAACCTAGAAGGATTATGATTGAAAATAATCTATTTTATTATGTAACAAGACCGCCATATAAGACAATCCCTTGCATGTAATGATCTGGTTTTCAAGAAACCTTAAATCAATCAAGCTTTATACAACACATTTTGATTTGATTCCCATGTTTTTCTATAGCATTTCCAATACCTTTATAATAAAAAAAAATTTGTATCTTGTGGTGAATTATTGCACCCAAATTAGACTAAATCGGTTTCCACCCTTCAGCAAATACGCTACAAAACATAAATATATCTCAATTTACATTTAAAAAAAAATACAAGGAAGATTAAACTTATTACGTTTTATCAAATCTTTCTTTAGGTAAACCCGTATTTAATAAAAAATGCCTCCGTGACGTGGCGTAACTCTGCCACGGGAAAAGAATAAGTTGACACCTGAGAAGTAAATAAGCCTACCTTTAACTCGTTCAAGCGGGAATTTTACTTTGACTAACAAACTTTTGTATCCCACCAATTTAACATTATTTTAGAGTATGCTAAAATAGGGAATTTATCCTTGTGTAATTTAAAAGGAATTAAGTAAATAGCAAAGCGCGACTCTTCACACAGTTCGACTTGAACCAAATAGCAATAGTAAATAGCTACCGAAACAACAAATTAGGAACGAGTCGCATTCAATATAAAATAGATTAATCCCTTTAATTAAGCATGTAGAAAGCTGCATAAATAAATTAATAAATATTTTAATCGGAGTAGACGGAACTAAACAAAGTAATAGTGCTGTATAAAGTAGTAGTAGTACTACATGCGCTCCGCACGGTGATGAAAAAAATTTTCTTTGTAATAAAAAAAAACACACTTAAAACAAGGTGAAGCACACTTTTAAATGAAAATCAGTAGTAGTACCTAACACGTTTCGGATGGTAACTACAAGATTGTTTTTGTTCTTTCTCTATCAATAATAAATAACGGCCCAGTATACTTGACAATTATAATTCATAAATAATAAACAACAAGCAACCCCATGAAATGCTCTGAAGATGAAAAAAGAGCAATAACTCAATGTTCATACGTTATATAATGTTGAGAATGGATAAACCCCCAAGCAAAGGAGGTTAGAGCCGGGGATGAGTATGGTATATATTATCCCACCAAACAATAACTCGACTTTCACCCCCTGTAGGGAAAAAGTTACGAGAATGTAAAACTTAATTGCACAACAAGACATCACCTGGCAAGGATTACAACTCCCTTATTTGTCAAACTTCCCGGAAAGATAAACCTTCAGTCCTCGGAAGCCGTGGCCAAGCGGAAATGGCAGGTGGTGTCTACATAGCATCCCATTTCCATTAGGGCCATAGCTTTCTTATGAGAAACTACCAGGCAGTTACAAAAATTGATCATCACATAATGAGAAACTACAGTTTTGGAGTTGGACAAAAACTACCCTAAAACATGGGGACCCGCTGGTCGATTAAAGTGACATGTGGTGTATTATATCCCTTTTGTCGTTATCGTTTGACCGGCGAACTCTCATGAGAATATCAACCAATCTCTTTATAAAAAAAATGACCCGCAAGAATTACCCTAACTCACTTCTACCATAAGAAAATAATGTGATAACAAAAGTGACCATACGGGAATTTGAAATAAGGTGACGACAAAAGTGGTGGTGCAGGAATACGAAATAAAGAAGACAACGAAGTTTGATATGTGGGGTGTACGTTGGCATGGTGCAGGAACGCGAGTGATTAAATTTCGTGTTCAGGTGCCATGCTGAGGTATCTCTCGCAGCATACAATAAAAAAAAATGTCGAAAGATTAATGAAAAGACCAACTCGCAGAAATGACCATACCTAGCCCCGACATTAGACGAAATGTGACAACGCAACGGATCATTCAAAAATATGAAATAAGGATGGACAGAAGCCCAATACGTGGGGAATGCCATAACCTTGTATGCTTTTCCTGTTGACTGTTTGGGAGAGGCGTGCAAGGTGAAGGTATCTCTTGCGAAGTACATCTAGAACAGAAGGAAGAATGCAAAAAAAATAGTACAATTAACTGTGCGATCCGCTAAAATTACCCTACCTAACCCTCACTATTTAAAATGTAATAACACAAGTGACCATACGGTAATCTGGAATGAAGATGGGCAAGAAGTCCGATGCGTGGGGAATACCTATTAGGGGCTTAGGCACACGGTTGATTATTTTGTGAGCAGACGCCCTTAGAGAGTATTTCTTACGAAGATCAACTCAAATAGGAAAAGGAGCCCAAGGATACCAGTGAAAATTAAATACCATAAATTAGAGGAGTAAACTAAAAACAGCTAAAAATAATAACAAATATTGTCAAATTAAAGGCACCTAACCAATCTATTACTATGCCTTAATCATTATAACCATTTCCATATTTAGTTAACTTGTTTCACAATTACTGATAAATTTTACATAAGAACACATTTCCGGATACGGTGTGTAAGTAACCATCGACCACGGGTTAAGAGAAACGCCAGAACATGTAACCATATGGTATGTGCTTATATTGAACCTAAAATCTAATAAAATCAAAATAGTAACCATGATAAGATACCCAAGCCATCAACAATTAAATAATCGTAGACGGGAAAATACAATATTATGGAATCTTAAAATAAGACATAGTGTGGACAATATTAATGCTCCGTTAAGGGAATGGGGACATATCGATAATTTAATGAAAGAAGAGGAACTTATTAAAGCAGTAGAAAATCTTGACTGTCCAAAACTATATTATCTTCTAAAATCTCAAAAAACTATGTTGGAACCAAGAATAATCCTAAGATTAACGGCAAGCCTAGTGCTATATATTTTCAGCGCACGTGCGATGACAAGAACACTAGAGCACACTAGACGAAGTGCCAATCTGGCCTTCCGAATCTTAGTGCAACACACCCCAGCAACAAAGTATAGTTCGTTGTCTAAATATATTGCCGACAATATTTGGTACGATCAAGATGATAATAATATAACTACAATTTGGCCCATTAAGTTTCTCTCAATATTAATAGATCAAGGACATATGTTAGAGAGTGAAAACTTTCTTAAAAACTTATATGTCAATTGTGTAAATAACACATATCTAAATCCGATAAACCCTTCAATAGGATCCGCAATTTTCCAGGTTACCCCAAGAGATTATAAAGACATAAAAAAATAGCCCTGAATTTCTTCCAAGAAGATGAAAAATTTGGAAGAAAAATAGTCCCTGGGTTAGACGTAATCGTGCTTGAGCAATTGTGCTGTTGCCAATCGCACGTAAATTTAAGTTTCTCTGTAGTAAAAATAATAAATGACCCATTGTCATTATCACAGCTGTGCCGGAAGGTCATTCGTCAAAATATACGAAGGAATGACATAACCACTGCTCTGGAAGGCCTGCACCTCCCAAACCAACTTTTAGTGTATTTAATGTTCCTAAATATGCCTGAAAACGATAAAAATGACATAGTATTTGAACTTCAATTTCTCAGCCCAAATGTTTCTCCATGGGAAGATTATCGACTTCTAGATATGATTAAATCTCCAAATTCTAAGGCGGCACTGCCGGACGATGCACCCATATTGAATTTAAAACCCAACCTCAGTGGAAGAAACTGTATATATAAATAATCTTGTTAAAACGAGTGATAAAAGAACCCTATAATATTACCTGAAGTGTTATAACTATGAAAATCGATTAATAAAAAAAAGTGCATTATAAACCAGTGTTTTGTTAATATTTATGGAACTACGGATTAGTGTAAATATCACAAGGTCTAAATACATTATCAATATATTGACAAAAAGGTTGTTTCTCGAAAATCTTTATACTTTTAAGACTATAATGCGACCGCAAAGTCGTTAAACTAGAGTATGGGACTTTAGGAATGATATTATGTTCGAACACACAAATAGCCAGGTGCAAGGTGGCACCGGTGAAAAAGTAGTTCAGCTTCATCCTAAAGTTGCCTTGTTTTTCCACACAAAGTAAATATTCATTATTGGTTAACATGGAGCTTTAAGTAAGTTATGGTCGAACGAATTAGTACCCGATGTATTGAAGAAATGCCGGTGAAAAGGTAGTTTGACTTCGACCTAGAGTGTACCATGAATATAACCAATCTTGAAAAAGTTAACTAGACAAAGTCAATATAAACTACCTCCTTTTGGTCATTGTTCTGAAATGTTCTGAAAGGACCAAATAAAGGAAGCGCCAAAGCAATTATTGATACGGAGTACATATGTATAAAACATGCAAAAGAAAACGTCATATGCTCGGCTGCAATGATCTTCGTGAATAAATCAGGGGAAGAAGTCTTCGCAAAAAAAATAGAACGTCAAATACGATTTAAGATAATATAACGAAAAATCGTATAGTTTCGGAATACGATTGGCAAATAAACCCAAATATCGATCCGTAACAGGAAAATTGCGAATAAAATACAATGCGAGAAAGGATTAGTACCTTCAATATATTTAGAAGCCATGTAGCTAACGATGTTAGCTGTTCGCGTAATAATGCAATCTATATTCAAACCCCTAAAGAATAAAATCAAAAAAATTAGGAATAGATTACATTGCAAGATGAATTAACTTATATTAATTTTAGAAATAGACAGGAAGGTGCGATTAACGAAGGCCATGATAATTTTCATTGTTCACGCAGTGGCCCAAGACGTCATAAGGCAGGGAATCATACCTAAGCATGAGAACTACCCCCAAAATAGTCATAATGCATGAGAAATATGAATTCTCCTATTCACAAGGAGACCGGAGATTATCAGATACGAGAAACCAATGTGGAGCGTCTTCAGCTCATTTCAAGTGGAATATTTAGTCGTTTAATACTGGAGCTCATTGATTTCCCCAACAATGAGGATTTTGTTGATCCAAGTTATGGAAAATTATGAGACCATGGAGACAGGACCCGAAGAAAGATCACATTGAGCCAAATGAGACGCAGAACATAAACCTAGAACTCCCTGATAAACCTTAAGCAAAAAATAAAGGGAGGATATGATCGAGCGAATGAGAGTAGAGGTCCTCATTCGTGCCATGTCATACCCCAAATTTTCACTTAATTTTTTTGTGCAAGCCCATACAGCTGCAAAATATATTCCTTAAGCGGTATAAACACGCATAGACAATAAAGATTTGTAAATTTATAGTAAACTAAGACCTCTCATATAAACCATATCGCCTACCTCGCCAATAGTAGTATAATAGAAAAGTAAATGTTAAAGTAGATGAGCGTTAATAATATTTAAAAAATGTATTGAATATTGAATATGTGCCAAATGCACATATATACGTGTATACACATAGTCACTTATCATTTTTCTGATGATTACCTTATTTATATGATGATAATCTAATGATTGCGGCAACATGCATGAAAGCATGAAATCTGCCCTTATTTTCTTAGCGTTGCGTTTAACTGTACCTGTACTAAATTGATGTTATTAATACCACTAATCATGACTATTATTTCAAAAAATTGTCCACGCAGAATATTACGAAAACCGTATGTTGTTGTTATATTTGTTTTAACTTATGTAATTGTAAAGAGCATATGATTCTGCCCAGATATTTATATTCTAGGAAGCAAAGTAATCAGTGCAGATTAATTATGGTGTACCAGCATGCAACAATGATACAACCCAGTAGCATCTACTTTCATCATTCATCAACCACCGACAAGTACTCACCAAGGAAATATCTGAAGACGATATCCTGATCACCAATCCAGATCACCAGAACCCTGTACCAGGTAACTTTACCTCAAGCTGTGTCGGGAACAAGGACCCTATACACAAATATATACCTGAATTAATGATTACCTAAAGAACCGCCTCGACCAGTCATGTCGTAAAACTGCATAAATACCCGTCAAATCCTTAGACGGCAACGGCCTTAAGATATAATGCTTGAAACACCAAGAATAAACCTAGAGTCAATCCCTCAAGGACTATGTATCTTAAACCCCATATCAGAGACAATATGTTAACCAAGACAAAAAGTTTAAGTTTTGACTATCCAATTATTATTAGATGTCACAAAACCAAACCATCCTCCATAAGATGAAGAACCAATCATAATCAATTTTGTGGGAAACATAAACTGTACGTGCTAAAGTTTTTCCCAAAATGAAGTGTTCAGAGAAGAGAACCAAACAGCTATTACTGTTTTCATCTCCATGTTAAGCCCTCAATAATTGTGAAAATCAAAGACAATGCGTCAAGCCAAGGCACTTAAATCAAGTTACAATCATGCCCTAGTTAATGTAAACATCGTAAGGCAGCCCATAGTCCAAATAAAAAATGGATTCAACGTGAAAAATTTACGGGAAACATAGACTGTACGAGTATTTGATTTTCCCCGGTCAAACTGTATCAAAGAAGAGATACCCAGCTAGCGACCAAGATACCCATTTCGTGTAATCAATACCCCAAGGGTTATGTACCTAATAGACATTTCAACGAATCTACAACATCAACCCCTCGTATATGACGTAAGAAACCACGCACGGACAATTTTGTGCATACAGTCATACTTGCGGACAACATAAACACTTATTCCAAAGAACGAGTGACAGGAAGAAAAACACCAAGATGACAAACCATGAACAATTAGCCAACCCAGTAATTAATTGAATTGAAGCCCAAAGTAAGAGTGATAACGTATGTGAGTAATATAGACACGTAGAATGATGAAGTAAGTGTGAAATCTTATGTATCTAGCTAATAACTTTAATGAACATAAAGAGCTTTTCATAAAACAAATGAAAATCAGTGTAAATTACATAAGCTCAGTGTTGCAATGAGACAATAATATTAGAATCAGTTAATGTGTCAAACTTTTTTTTTTGCAAATTATCTTAATTTTAGTGTGTTAAAAATTTAGATGTAGTTAGGTGTTTTTAAAGTCAGATACTTATCGTACCAACATAGCGTCAGGTGGAAGTATAAACTAGCATTAGAAGTAGCGAATATGTACCACGTTAAATAATGAAGTAATTACAAAAGCGGAACTTAACTAGTTGGAGCCATGTAGGAGTATTAGAACATCAGGTGAAGGAATTTTAATATTAGGTGAAGGAATAATAATATAATCGTACCTATATAACGTCAGGTGGAAGTATAAACTAACATTAGAAGTAGCAAACATGTACCACGTTAAGTAATAAAGCAATTATTAATGCCGAACTTAGACTAGTTAAAACCAAGTAGAAGTATTAGCATATCAGGTGAAGGAATAAAAATTTAATCGTGTCATTAAAGCGTCAGGTGAAAGCATAGTCGAATATTAGAAAAGAAAAAAAAATGTACCATTTTCAGTGATTAGATAATCGTATAAGGTGAAGGTAAAATTAGTGTTAGGTGGAGCAAATAATAATTACTATATAATCACATAACCTAATGTAGAAACTCTTTGGCCCCTTCGCCAAATCGAGTGAGTAGGCTATAAACTTTAAAAGTGATGTTGTTACATGTATAGTCTAGTAGAGCAATCAGAAAAAAAATATATATAAATTTTGCCAGAGCAGAAATAATTCAAGTAATGAGTAATAAGACAAATTATTAAATAAAAATCGACTTTGAAAATGTGGAGAAAGCATACAACGATGAGGACATCGTTAAAGATGGGATGGATGATATGTAATGGGATATGTTCTCAAAAAAATATACATCAAAATTCCCCAATTAAAGTTACCCCAGTAAAGTAACATCACCAAAGAATGTAGATCGGAAAACTCAAGTAACCTACAAATCAAACAAATATCAAGCGTTCAATTTAAAATACTGAAATAAACGTAGTTAATTAAACAAAAAATCTTTCCCACAGAAAATGTAATAAGTAAATCCGACTCCCCGTCTCCAAAGTATCCAATAAATATTAGCTTGACCAAATCTCATACGACAGGTGACTAACACCTGTGTTCGAATAAGAAGAGCTTGAAAATACCAAACTGACAAGAAAGTAAGATTTACAATACAAAAAAAATAGTCACTCGAGATGCAAAATACTTGCTTAAGCTAATTGCATTGTTCTGGAGACTAAGTTTAAAACTGGGTATCTTAATGCAATTAAATTGTACTATCCTTTACCAATTTTCAAAGAAATAAAATATAAGTCCTCTGAAAATTAAGCGACACCCCGCTGGAAAAATGTTATAATATAAAACTTTGCTCGTTCGAAAAAATTCCAAAGTGACATCTTAAAAGTCACAAATTAAGCGATCCCCTGCTAGCAAAATATTGCAGTGTAGAATTTTTAGTTGCTAGAAAAATTCCAGAGTGATGTCTTAAAAATCATAAACTTTAATTAAACCCAAGCAGCCCATTGGTGCAAACCTGTCCAATAGTAATGTAGGACAAACAGTGCAGCCAGTAAGGACTGAAAAAATATACTTTTAGCAACGCCTAAACGTAACCTCCGGCTAAATCGCAGAGGATAGATAGTTAGAACTTACCAAATTCGAGCGAGTTTTAGTTCAGTCTTAGGAGAGTTTTTACATGAGTTTTGCACCAGTCTTCTAGCAGTTTTTTTTTATCAGACTTTTACCATGATTGTATTGTAATAAACTTTTGAAGTGTACAAACTCTGAGGGATTTCTCCTCAGTACAACTTGTTATTTTGTTGATACAACCAAGAACTCTGCGACTATTATGTAAGTAACAATAAATGCATTACTATTTTATTTTATTCTCTTGTGTTAATATTTCTCAAGCTCGTTAGTCCTTGTAGCTCCACTCGCTCCTAAGGGAAACTGAAACTCATCAATCTGATTTCGACTCAGTATGGTCGTTAATATAAGCTCCCTACATGTACTCCTAGATTAAGCTCCATACTCTAGAAGTGCAGCCTCCACTCAGGTAAGCCACTCGCGGACCGCTAACCAAGAGCTTAACTAAATTTCCCATCGAATAAATTAATCGGTATTTCTCCATTGGGAAACCTCAAAAGAAGATATAAGAATCAGTCGTTTTGAAAACCCCCCAATAGAATTGGCCCTAACTAACCAAGCTCAGCCGTTCAATAATTTTAAAAAGAAACCCCCTCGTTAGACTGGGATCGCTAGTTGGCATGAAATGGTGGAGCCTGCCACTCTCGAGCGAAACCTATGGAATGAGACATGTCGTCATCTGCTGGGCGCCACGATGAGTCTGGATACGGCTTAAACGTGCAACAAGTACAAGTAAGCACAAGGTTCTGATTATACTGCTGTCATAGAAAGAAAGGAGTTTCGCAGAAAAGCTGTGTTGCGGCTCAATTTTATTTGTAGCCGCTAGCGAATGTTTCTGTTTTACATTCTATACCCTCAGCTGTGAGTTTTTGTCTAACACTTGTCGCCAGTTTCTATCGAATATAACTCAAGCGAATTTATTTCAATCGGCCTTGTCTTCTCACTTTTTTAGTTCTCGAAAACGTAATTTTTTCTTCCGGCTACTTCTAAATGTTCAGAAAACGACAAGATAGAGGAGTTGTTAATTGGTTACAACCCCTTGACCAACCAGTTGACTGAGTGGTTAAGGAGATTGACGTATTTTGTTGAACTTTAAAACCATGTAGGTCAAAATAGAAATTTTGTTGCTACAGCCGTTTGGACCTTGTCACACCCAAAGATCCTTTATAGCTACCGAAGATCAATGACTCACATCTCTTTCGCATAACTTATGAAAATGCCGAAGTGAAAATGATCTCTATGATTGGTTCTTTACTTTTCGAATAAGATAGGTGGCGGCATTGATAATCGATATAAAATTTCGCTCTGTTGACATTCTAATGACGATTTTTTTATGCCACATCTTCAAATTGAACTAGTATTATTTGTAGCGTTAATGACAAAGATGGAAATACTTGCAGAACTCATGCAGGTAACAGACCGCGAGGTAGAGGAGCAAAGAAGGACGAATTTCACAGATTTTTGGCATTTTTTTAAAGGCTTTGAAAATTCATAGTGAAAACCCTGTATATTGGCTAGTTTTCTAGAGGGACACTAAAAGTGTTCATTTTTGGCTGATTTGGACACTTTTGTCCTTAAAAGTTTTGGTAACCCTGGGTCTGCTTTGACACGCAATTGAAAAGGAAAAATTATATATATTTGTGATTTATAGAGCCAATATAAAGAAATAAAAGTTATATTTTTAGAATCAGCAGACAATCAGTTTTCTGTTAATATGTAAAAAAACCTGAAACACTGAAAGGATATATACATCAAAACAGGATAATTGGTATTTCCGAAAAGAGGTTCTTGGAGGTAAGTCAATAAACTAATAATTTCAAGCGTTTAATCTAATTTTAGTAATAACTATATCAATGCATAGCTTAGATTCTTAGCTATTCATTGATATACACAATTCTTCTCAATTTCTCTTTGGTAACAAGATGTGAGGGTTTTAGTTTTATGTAATTTTGCTCATCCGGATACTGGTCTTTTACCCTAGGTTTTGCCACCCATTTTCCTGGTGGATGTAGATACTAGGATTTAAAATTCTAGTATGTTCATACTAGGTATTTGGCTGTGAAAAGGACCAGTAAAATACGTTTCCATCAATGTAGATACTAGGTGGTATCTCAGCAACTATAGCAAATAGAAAAATTCTGACTTCATCACTGGACTCGCCGTGTTAAGATTAGGGGAGATCCATCCTTAACTCAAAATCAATTTTTTGCAGATACTTGGTTTTGGCAGAGGACAGCCCCACTGAGCACGGGGATTAAGTCACACGATGGTTCGCTTAAAGTGGGCTCAGTTACAGGGAGATTCATAGAAGGAATCAGTAACACGAGACTTAGTTGCACGAGGGCTCAGTTGCACGAAGGTACAGTTACAGAGGGGTTCAGTTACACTGGTGTTTACTTTAATAGGTTTGAATTGCACGGGGGTCCGGCTTCATGAGGTTTCAGTTAAAAGGGGTTCAGTTCCATGCAGGTCCAGCTATTCAAGGGTTCAGCTGTATGGGAGCTCAGTTGTAGAGGGGTTCATTTGCACGAGGATTCAGTTACATGGAGGCTCATTTGCATAAGTATCAGTTGCATAGGGGCATTAATCTTACCAGGGTTCAGTTGCAGGAGTGCTCATTTACAGGGGTTAAGTTTCTTGGGGTTCAGTTACACAAGGTTCCAATTATATCCATGAAGTTATAAGGGAACATTAATGCGTAAATACCAGTGACAGATCTAGGCCTGAGCATGGGAAGGCAGCAGCCCCCCTGTTTTTCTGATATTAAATTGTTTCTATTTTTACGCTACTACCAAGGTACTTGATTGACTGGAAAATTGTCTTAAATGTAATTTTTCTATACCCCTTCCCCCAGCTTATAAGCCCTAAAACTGTTACTGCTAAGTACATTTCTAAATGTTTATAACAGCCGTTCTCTTTAAAAGAATACGATAAAAGTTTGCTTCGTGGGAGGATTAAGAGATTTTGAGCTGACCAAAATTTTGCCATACCCAAACTGAATAATTTTTGAAGAGTTTACTAGATTATTGCTAGGGGATCATTTCAAAACCCGTAGACAACTTTGATGAGATTTCGGAGAATTTGAAGTAAGATCCTGAAATAATATTGTAACTACTACAATATTGTTATATTTTGTTATTATTTTTATTAATATTGAAATCATAATAGTTACAGTACAAAAATAATCGGTGATGTATGGAATATCGAATAGTGTATTTAAAGAGAAAAGTGATTTCTTAAACCACACTCTAGTGATATTTGTAAATAAAATGATTATTCAGAAGTATATACATAAATAGTGGTAGCTTAGTAGAGGATAATCCCTTCTCGTATCCTTCTATTGATTTTTCTAAGTAACTCTTTTGTATACCTTTCCTTCTCATTCACTACTAACTTTTATGTTTTAACTTCTTGCTTTCTTTGTATTTACTTTCTATTGTACCCTGTATATAACGATTTTACTTTCGTGCTTCCTCACATTATTTAGTGCTTCATAACCCCACAAAAGTATGTGTTTGCTTTCAACAATGTTTCAATTCAATTTTTTAAACAGCCGTTTCGCTTTTCTTTTGATTTTTATCCTCTATCATTTTCAATCTTCTGGCGTCTTGTTCTCTATTAATGTTGAACCTGTCGATTGTTGGTATTTAACAACATCATGCTCTTATTCTTTTTCTACTAAAGGGGTTTGTTATCCTTAAACTTTTTGACGTTCTATATGATAATTTCTTACTATCTATCTATCCATTGTTGTCTTATATCTAACAGTTTCACTTTCAGAGGTGCTAATGTACGAAAATAAAGGGGGAGTGCAGGGGTAGGTTTTCTTCAACTCTTTTTAGAGAATACAAAGTCTTTATTTCCTTTAAGTAAGAGGGTAATTTCCACCTCTGATCCCCCCCACATAAAAAATCAGTACTCTTGTTTACTTGTTTGTTTTCTCCGTTTAATCACGTGTCCTATTCATACAAATCACATTATATGCCCCTTCTTACTTTTTAATCATTTAGCGTCTTACTCTCTTTCTATTTATTTTCTGGCTTACCCTATATCAATTAAGCTTTTTTTCGTTTCCTTCGTTTATTTAGTGTTTTGCGTGAATCAACAAAAGTTTGTGCCTGCTTCCTCGTATTCTTCTTTCTAACGAGTTCATTTTCTTAATGGTTTCGTTGTAACTTATGCTAACAAAGGATTTGTGGGATTGTTAGCATTCTTCTGTTGATTGTTCTACACTACCATTTTCTTTTCCTTCCACTGCTTTACTCCTATTTCTACAATATTTAAACCGTTGATTTCTATCAAATTACTCTCTACCTTACCTTGTACTTAATGTTTTCACTTTCTTGTTTCCTCACATGTTTGAACTAACCATTTCCCTTCAAAAGTTTTTTGCTTTATTTTTTTTTTTTGGATTCTTTCATCGATTGTTCTAAAACTACTCTGTTATTCTTTCTTTTCAACCATATCCATTATCACTTTCTAGCTCATAGTATCTTGCTTTCTATTTTTGAATTACCTAGTAACTAATGACTTGACCTTCTTGTTTCTTTAGTTTGTTTAACATTTCATATCCATTGAATAACTTCTCATTTACTCCTTCATATTCCTTAATCTGTTGCTCTGAACCAAGGGTTTTTTCCCCTTTCCTCTCTCTAGCTTCTATTGCTTTCAATTGATTTGAGCAATTTGTTTCGTCAACTTCACTTAAATACCTTATGAAATTCTGTCTTTTCATAGTAAGTAATCCTTTTTCAATTCTCAAATCATTGCCTTTATGTTGGCTAGATTCTTTTTGTTTCTACAACTGTTCCTTTAAGTTTTAGTACGATATCGTAAATTTCTAAATGATGTGAAGATCTTCTGACCGACGGCATTTTTTCTTATTGTGTCATTGCGTCACTATCCCTGCTTCCTTTAATTTTGTCGTTCATTTGATTGTCTATTCAATTATGTCCATGGTAATCACTTTTGGGCGTTTACGCCCTCTATTAAAAAATATGTACAACTCTGAATATATTAATTTGCATGGTCGCAGATAAGGATCATTCACGAGAGTCAGGGAGATATTAAGAAACCACAATATAATTTGAGTAGAGACGTCACGTATGGGTTAGGAAGGTTAGACTTCCCCTGCAACATGTTTAGTGGTTCATTTTCTTAAATTAAATAAATGGCAAGTAAAATTAATCATAAAAAGAAAAAAAGGAAAATATATAAAATTAATGAATGAAGACAAAGAAAGTACTGATTTGACAACTACTAAATCTCGACCTGCCGAAATATCATTCTCAGTCAGTAATACAGCAATTTTCAATCCTAGCCGAGTGGTTAGCACGTTAATACTGTGTCCGTGAGGACAGGGTTCCGAATCCTGGCATCGCTGATTATTTGGTTTGGAACAGGGGTCGGCGGCGTGACACTTAAAGCTCAGCCAGATTAGACCCAGTTATGAATGTGTACCTGGATAAATCTTGGAAAAAAAAACAGGAAGGGTATGCAAAAGCATAGGATAGCTGACCCCAGCCCCCTTCTGCCTCTTTGGTTGAAAGACCCCGAAACGGAGATCAGCACCGCCAGTTTGGATTTTAAAGTCTAGTGCCGCATCCTCGGCAGTAATTCTATTAACTCAATTTCTATTTTTTTTTTCTTTAATGAATAACATTAAAAAAATATAAGGACTAAAAACAGATACCAATACTGACAGAAAATCTATTGATGTGTCAATGTTTGTAGTAAAAGCGGTTAGTAGGCTTGTGAGATTTGTCAATTTTTGGGTTGTAATTTAGAATTTGAATTGCAAACATGCTTTATTAGTTAAGGATGTAACATCAAAATTGATGGTTTCGATTTCTAATGATACTAAGTTTCAGTGCCTTATTGGCAGTATTTCATTGGGAATCCGTAGTGTCGCAGGATTTTCCATAAGGAGTATCGGACGATGGAGTCAAAGGGCTTCTCGAAGTCTACAAAAATCAGGTACATTTTCTCCCCGTTCATTCCACTCCTCAATCCTTATTTGTAGTGTGTAGATAAGACCCGTGCAAGAACGGGATGGCCGGAAACCGTAATGTTTGTCCCGTAGGTATTTATCGAGGGCTGTCTGGATGTGCTGAAAAGTAATTTGTGAGAAAAGTTTATCCGAAATAGATGGGAGCCTGATATAGGTAGATAGGAGCTCCAGTTGTCATAACTTGTCACGTCTCATATCTTAAAAAGATTGTTGAGCGTAATTTTTTGTCCAATCTATCGGGTACCTTTTCAGACTTCCAGATGCTAGCAAAACTTTAGGCCCCACATCCATACAGGCATTCAGTGGTATTTTATCATTTCGGCTGTTATTCTGTCAGTTCCTGCTGTTCTGCCATTCTTAAGCTTGCGGGTTGCCTGACAAACTTCCACATCACAAGGTTCTTCCGTACATATTTGGAGGTTTAAAAAAAGGTTGCAGGTATATCTGGTTAATCCACTGGGTGGGTTCTGTTCCGAATCTTCTCAAAATGCAAGGCCCCTACTACGGATATTTCTACTGGGTCTGAGACTATTCTGTCATTTGCATCATTAACAAGTCTGTTTACGTTTTCACATTTCCCCACAATTTCATTGGTAATCTTGTATATGGGTCTGGAGTCACCACGTTTCGCTGGTTCCTCCGCTATGGCAGCAGGTTGCATTTGCCTCCCCTTGCGCTCCTTTTGACTTGTTTGTCTAGGGCTCTGTACGTTTGGCTCTTCAAAAGTGTGTCACTATTTTGACCAACTTTTAGGAGCCGCAGCCTTAAGTCACGAGGCCCACCAATCAGGTTCCAGGCTCTCTCTGATAACCATTGGTATTTTGGTCTCTTGGCGAACCCAAGCGTAGCGGCAGCCGTTTGATTGTAAACTTCTTTGATTATGTTCCAGGGTGATTCAGTGTCAAAATCTAAGGGAAGGGCTTCAAATTTGTTAGAGAATGTAACGACGAACTCATTTCGAAATAAAAAATTTTGTAACGCTCGAAAGTAATTTGATACTTAACTGGCAATTTTTTTTTTATCTTAGCTCCCTTTCTCTAAACTAACTTTATTTCACTAAACTAACTAAACTAACTTCAGCTTTCAAAGAAGTCAAAATTTCCTAACACTAAGACAAAAATTGATTTATTTTCCAGTAAAAATGAAAGAAAGTAAATGTAGTAAAGAATGAATAAATAAATAACTTTCAGACCTTTTTTGCTACAACAAACTACATAAAAAAGACAATTTTTAGACCTGAGCCTCACCTACCAAGGAAAACATTTTGTATCCTCCACACGAGATACATTTCTGTCGACGACTGTGTGCCTAGTGAATATAAGTTACTAAAGAAAAATTTAAAACTAAGGTTGAATATTATGAGTATTAAAACTTATTTAAAACAGTAAAGTAAACAAACCAAGCGCTTTGGCAAAAATTGACTACATTTATTTATAAATACAAATTTGAAAAACCATATAAATGCGTAACTACAAACAGGATATATAATTGAAAACTTCGTATAT
>JAQQPU010017543.1:0-12290 GCA_029168905.1 Artemia sp. Kazakhstan ARC1039
CAAGTCAAATAAATTGAAATAGCAAGTATTTTGATATTTTAAACTATCCTTCCTTACCATAGCATTTCAGATTCGTAGACGAGTCAATATTCCTTATTTAGTTAATTAAATATTTTTATTACAACAATAGAAACTAAAATGATTCTCTCCTTGATATTTTGGGATTATGAATTCTTCAAATAGAAGTACAAAATTAATAACCTTATTTTTTAAACCTTTTTTATATAGTTTTTTTATAAGATCTTCTCAGTTTATACGATTAGGATAAAACCTTCAAAAAACCATATCCCTTATTATAAGTAGGATTTTGGTATTTATTGTCTTCAAGTGATGCGAAGACTACTGGTGGCGGTGTCCATTAGGATTCAGAAGTGGGAGGGGCATGTGCCTTTTAGATTTTACGGACCTTAGACTTTTTACCCCACTAGTCTATTAAAAACACCTATTTGGAAAGTATCACTGAAATATTCCCGTTTTTCTTATTGTCATTGAAAAAACTACAAAAACACCCCTCTAGACTTTAAAAAAACATATCACCCCCTGAAATTTGTGAATTGCCACCAGTTAATCGTTAATAGTTTTTCGGAATAGACAAAGGCTCTCCTTAAGGTTTTAGGAAGATGGATTGTTCAAATTAAATTTCTAAATTAATAATCAAATTTTTTTAAACGTTTTTTCACACTTTTTTAATGGAACCTTCTCAGTTTAGATGATCAGGATAAAACCTTTAGGAAATCATATCCCTGTTCATAGGGACGCTTTTGTAATTTTTAATGTGAAAGTGATAAGAAGGCTACGCGCAGTCGTGTTGATTAGGGGGTAGTAGGGGTAAGGATATGCAACGTCTAGATTCCACAGTCCCTAGACTTTCTAAACCCCATTAGTCTTTGAAAAACACCTATTTGAGTATATTCACTGAAAAATACCCTTTTTTGTATTTTCAATGAAAAAATTAATAATAAAAAACACCCCACTAGATTAAAAAAAAATACCCCCCCCCCCCCTAATATTTTGTTTTGGTACCACTGGTTTCTAATTGTTTTGGAATAGACCAAGACGGGTCTCAGCATAGAGTTTTCCAACCACCATTATATGTATAAAATATAGATCCCAGGTATAGAATATTAAACGATTTACTTTTCTTGCCTTAGAGATACATCAGAGGCTAAAAAGAGTAACAAAAAAAAACTCAAAATCCATTTTATATCAAGACACAATTTTTTTAAAGTTCATTCCGCTACCTGGAAAGTGTCAATTAGGAAAGAGAAGGAAAATAAAAAGGTGAAAATAAATAAATGAAAAAGCGGAGCAGTTATAGTATCATTGCTATTACGCCTAAGGTCTTATCCGACATTTACTAGACTCTAAAATAAATGCTAAAATCTGTTTGCTGAGCTCCTCTGAAAGGAGGGATAAGCATGACAATATGTGTTCAATCGAACTACAATCCTTCTGATCCATATCTTCCAGCTCGTCCTACCTTTGCAAACCGCTTAGCAAACGGTTTTTGGTAATTACTTCAGAATTATTAAATATAAGATGCAATCTTTTTGTGTAACAGTGATGGTATATTTTACAGCGATTCATGGCGAGTTTTTTACGTCATGGCCACAGAACATGATGTCGGAAGTCTTGGTTGCAAAGAGCTTTGAAGATATGAGGCTCAACTCAGTGTGGTAAGCCAATCCACAATAACTTCATGAACATGCGACTATTTTTGCCTTAAAGATCATAATTTTTCAACCTTAGAAACCTTTCTTTCTGGCTTTAAGGGGTTTGGAGTAATTTTTTCTTTGTTTCTACTCACCGTAACTTCATTCTATAGATTTGTTAGTTTTGGCCACATCCTACTGGAATGTTATCACATGTCTTTCAATTTATAAAAGAGAAAAACACGCTCATGAATTGAACCCAATTTATCAGGGATAAAATTAATCTGAAAGCAAGTTTTATCTATCAAACATCCAGACAAAACGGATATACCTTTTAACTTAAAAATCAAATGACTGAACTACCACAAGTATGAATAAGAAATATCAGAGTCAAAACTCTGATCAAGAATTGCATGATTTGCCAATAAAGGAGAAAGAGAAGCCCCCATAGGTAACCCAAAANTATGAATAAGAAATATCAGAGTCAAAACTCTGATCAAGAATTGCATGCTATAATTCAAAATATTTCTTTTTATTTCATTCGCAAGTCACTTGTTTAAATTATCATTGATAATGAATTAAGAGAAATGTTTTTTACAATAATAAATAACACATTTAAAATTTTAACTGTAATATTTTTTCTTTTTTTTTTTGTAATATATCTGTGATTTCAGTGGATAACAAGGAAAAGCTAAAAGGGCTATTAATTTATATTGGTAGGAAAAATAAAATGAAACAGTCAGTACATATTGGTGAACACATTTTTAAAGATATTAAACCAGAAAAGTTATTGAAAAATAACAAAAAAAAATTATTTGGTAATAATTCCGCTAAGAAAATGTATAACTATTTTAAGTAACAATTTGTTACATTTTTTCTCCTCTTGTCTCTTGATGTCTGTAATTATTAATTGCATGAACTGTATAAAACAAATAAGTCCAGAAAAATGTAAACGGCTGCAAAATAACATTTTTGATTATATTATGGAGTAATATTATAGTATATTACAATTATAATATACCAAATTGTTATATAATATTATCAAAGGATTATGAAATAGCAAATTAGTTTATTCTAGACCTATCATAGAATTCTTAGAAATATAAAAGTTGTAGATTCTTATGGATTGTTATATTATCATGCATAATATACATTATATTATCCTGATTGCTGTTCCAAAGAAACAATTAACGCTCTCTAGTAGAGACAAGATATGAGAGATAAAAGATTTTATTTTCAAGCGCCATAAAAACGGTCATGCCGATCAGCGGCAGTTTTTGTCATAATAAGACACTAAACATATAAAACATAGGAAAATCACAGCCATAGCCACCGTCATGCAAAAATATACATTGATTCGAAATATCACAGATTGAAACTAAAGAGAGTCAAACAGAGTCAATTTTATAAAGAATAACGAACTAAAGAAAATAAAATATACAAAAATTGACGAGTGGGTACTGGATCCTTTCCAGGTGGTCCTTCTGATTTGAAGTCAGGCCGTAATGCCAAAAGGGACAAGTATATTCTACCAGCGGTCTGACAAATGTAGGAAAAATACGCAATAGGTGAGGGGCTGGAGCACCATGACGAGCAAGGAGTTTTAAAGAAAGGTTACCCCGGTTTTCCCGTTTGATCATCTCCTGTGTCTGTTTTTCCCACTTCAGGTCATGTGTGAGATATATTCCCAAGAGTTTGATATCCTTGATGCCTGAAACATTCTGTAAAGCAAAGGATAAACTGTCCCTCTGAAAAGAGAAAGTTAATATAACTTATAGTAAAAGACACGCTAAGCAGGAAAAATGAAGATTTATCTTCTGCCTTAGTTACATCAATCATACAAACAATTGAAAAGGTAGATTATTTTCTGAAAAATAGGGGGTTTCACATATAAGTATTCATAATCCTAATAGCGAAAATTGCTGTAAAACCGAAAAAAAACTTAGTACTCTATTAAATTAAGCATAAGAGCTGAATTTTTGTTTAACAGTTCAAGAATTTAAATTCCAATTAATGCAATATCAATGAATAACTGAACGAGGACCTTGGATATAATGTTAGAACACATTAGAACACATTGCTGCAAATGGTAGAACACAAACTAAAACGAAAATTATGAAAAAATTCTATTTTCTTTTTAATTGGGATTTTAAATTAAAATTCAAATGTCCAATAGAAGTCACCTGAACAAAAATATGTTTGTAACAATGAGACGAAGAGCAGTAGATTATTAGAAAAGAATTAAATTAAGTTGTTTATCTATTTTGGCTGCTTAAACTAAAAAAAACATAATTTTCAAAAACGAGAAAAATCAGCGTGTTCCGGGAATTCATTTTCTAAAGCAAGATCAAAGAGTCATTGTACTTTTTTCAATGAAAGAAAACCCCAATCTTTAGAAAGTTTTGACTAAGGTCCAAAGGTTTCTTTTAAATTTTTCTGAAGCTACAAAGAGAAACTTTCACGCTAATTAACGACAGTCTTTCCTTTTACAGTTCAAAAACTCTGAAATGAGTATTTAGGGGAGTTCTTTACGATGTCTATTCAAAACAAACATTTACAAAACCGAAAAAGTATTCTCTATTAAGTGACAGAACTATAGACTAAATTGTTACAATTGCTGGACCTTTGAATTTCAACCACCTTTTGGGTTATGTCTTCGGGCCCAGCCCACGTATGAGACGCTATGTAGAAAAAGATTATAAGTTAATTTAGTCTTCGTGTCAGCCAAAAGTTAATTAATTTAAATCAGCCTCAGCAATAAAACTCACAATTTTTTGGTAGATATTTAATAAAATCAAAGAGCAATCACATCGGAAATTTTGTCTTTTGATGCCTGGAAAATTAGAGCATGTGACTTCTTCGGCTTTTGTGGCAATCCCATTTCATTACAATTTATTCTGTTTCAAATTACCCATTAGAATTTGAAATTTTCACACGTATCGCGTGCACAGGAAACGTCTTTGATAGTTAAGAAACGTGGGGAGAAGTGCAACTTAGTTGAAATTGCCACATCTATCACTTGTACAAGTAGCACCTTTGATAGTTAAGAAACGTGTGGAGAAGTGCAACTTTTTCATTGAAACTGAAATTGAGGTTCTTCAATAATAAAGTAGTGCTAGTGCTATTGTATGGTTCTGAGAGCTGGTCGCTGACAAAACAGCTAGAGAAAAAAATATAAAGTTTTGAAAAAAATTGTCATTGACAAAGTCTTAGAGTATACTGGACGGGTAAAATTATCAAATTATTCATTAGAGAGAAGACTAAACTGCTGCTCGTTATTAACAAAGTAATGAGCTGTTGGTGGTAATACTGGGGACACATTGTTAGGATAGGTAGCAATCGCCCACTCCATGATGTCAGGTGTTTGACTCGTCCCGGAATTCAACAGCATGGACGCCAGAAGGCTATGCTTAGATGATGCAATGGAAACGACCCAGCACACTCAAGTACAACCCTTGATGATCTTTGGCTGAAGTTCGTTGATTTTTTCTTTCATACTTTAGATCCTGAGTGGCGAAGCACTGTACAAATTGCAAATTTTCGATCAGGTTCCAAAGAAATGCTTAAAAGCTGGAATACAGCAGACAGATGAAATGACAAGGTTGAGACTGTGTGTGCTACAATGGGCGTAAAGTGCATTTGGATACTGTTGTCGATGTTGTCGGTGGGCCTGAACGTCCCTTAGAACCCTCCCATCACTGCCGCGTCATCATACCCCTGACCAACCATCTTCTTTATGTCTGCAAATATCTTCTTTAGGTCTGCAAAGGGTTTGCAAATATACAGAATTGCCGAAGCGCGAACTTGTCAAGATAGATCCGTAACTGGGACAAAAACAAGAAACTCCTTGCGAAGATTTCCAGCAGATGTGTAGCGAGCGCAAATACATAACTGCTCCATATTGGAAACATCCGCCGTTTCGTCAGCAAGAACCGAAAAGCAAGGACTTGCGTTTACTTTTTCGACAATGGACCGTTGAAGAATTTCTCTACAAGCGGGAGAAATTTTTGTGTATAGAAGTTTCTTTCCGGACTAGCAGTAGTAATAGGCAATCTTGCAATGACAGTCAATGGAAGAGAAATATTTGGAAAAGAGGTGGAGTCACATTCGTGAAGAGAGGATACAGTACAATAAGAACTTTCTATAATAAGAAGTTTTTCACATTTGCTGCGCCAAAGCTCAACCTCTCGCTTCAAGCAGTCTGGCTCGGAAAGAATGTCTCCACATGACTCAAGCAAAGACTCCAACCTTATGGTTTTGGATCAACGAATATAATCTTCGAAGAGACAAGGATGCTGGGAATAGATAAAAGATTCTGATGAAGTTCAAAGCGTTGTTTTTTGTAATTCAATCGGGCTTTATTAAAACAAATAGAAATAAATTAACATAAATAAACTTCTCTATGCAAAAAACGCACGTTGAGTCCCTTAAAAAAATAACGATTCCTCCTAATTACGCTTCACGATTCTCGCTTTACTCTTCAACACAACCACATCCCTCATCCCTACAATTCATTACCTAAGAGATTCCCCCTTCCTCCCCGAAAGCATAGCTAACTTAACTTTACAAAATAATAATAAATGAATAAAAAACAAAAAATAAACCGATATAATAATGATAATAATTTTTAAAACAAAAACAAAAAAAAATCTCAATTATTAATTAACTCTTTTTTTTGTAGTTCAATACGATTTTTTTTCAAATTATTTTGAAAAGACCCAAGGGAGCTCCTACATCTCAGCTCTTGCGGAAGCACGATCCACACTTTCACGCACGCTACATTCGGGGCAAAATCCAACCGTACTGTAGGTGTTCGTCTCATCAAAAGGTTTGAGGCAGGTCTCGTGTTCCTAGGATGTTGTTCCGATACCAACTGGAATAGGTTGTGGAATGCTGATGGAAGCAATCCGAAAAAAAAATTGAAAACGATAACTGAGCATGGTAAATGATAAAGTGATTCACGGGAAAGAAAATCGTGCATATTTCCGATTATTTTCATGGCGAGTTTGCGGATTGAATCAAGTGTTTCCAGGTGGGATGTAAATGTTGACTGCCAAATTGACACACAATAGTGCAGATAAGGCTTGTTAAGTCCCTTATAAAGTAGACAAAGGGTTGTTTGAGGGAATGTGTGTTTCAGTTTCCTGATAATCACAAGATTACGGGAGAGCTTCAGCTCCACAGCGTGGATGTGATGTACGAAGGACAAGATTTCATCAAGGAGTACCCATAGGTACCTGGCATAGCCAATTTTGGTCGTCTGATCGTTCCTCGAGAAGTTTTTATCCCCGATACTTCTAGGTGAAGAGTTCCAATCCCTGAGAAGAAGAGAAAGCAAAATTTGTCAACATTTTTTACGAATCGATTAGTATCCATCCATATGTAAGTTTCTTCTAAGAAGGCCTCAAGTTTACTCTGGAGCGCTGACATGTCAGTGTCACAAGAGGCCATTGTAGTTTCATCCGCGAACGCTACAAGTTCATCCGATTTGTTATCGTTTCTCTAAATTTCTAGGTAGCAGCATAATTTGCAGCACCTTTTAGTCCTGCAGTTAGGGTTCAGAACGCGACTCCGGTCATTCACATGAATCAGGAATAACAGCGGACCAAAAATTGTGCCTTGCGGCACACCGAAGTTGACAACGGTGTCATTCAGTCGATCTTCTCCTATATAAACACGTCGCTACTAGGGTAAGACCGGAGCCATCGTATAGTCTCTCCTCTAACTCCAATATGCTCTAGTTTACCTAATAGAATCCCATGATCCATACTGTCAAACGCTTTTTTTATGTCAAACAAAATAGCAGCTGGCAAAAGTTCCAGGTCAAGTGCTTTATTAATGAATAGGCTCAGCGATGCCAGAGTATCTTCCGTCAAATGTCTGGGTTTGAATCCAAATTATCGTTAGTTAAGAAATCCCTTAGCTTCCAGAAAAGAGTAAAGCTATTAGAAAAGAGTAAAGTTTAAGTTTCAGCTCCGATTTGAAGTGGTCTAGGAAATTAATAAACAGTGACGTTCTGCAGTGAGTCAAAAGATTAGGATCGTCAAGATTAGATTTACTCCCACCTCTTGTTCTTCGGTGAGTCATCTCAAGCCCTAAAATAGTTGCAAAAGACTGAGCTTTGTCGAAAAGAGGAGCAAAGGTAGCAACAGAATCTTGTTGCATTGTCATTGTTCTAGAAAGAACAGTTTTTACGTATCTACAAGTGGCAGCCAAGTCACAGTCAACCGACTGAAGAGTCTCTTACAAAAGCAGCGTCATACATAAAAGATCCTTTACGACATCGAGACACACAGCGAATTATGACTGGTTCATGGCGTCCAGCATTTGCGACGCTTCCGCAGACGTTTCTGCGTTGCTGTTCTCCTCAAGAGCTTCGAGAGAACACAGAATTGGCTGGTAGAGCTCACGAAAACGCATAACTGGATTATGGCTCTCGAACCATCTTGTTTCGCAGAGTCCGGTCAGGTTCTGTTTTCGTGAATTTGGCAAGAGCTCGTTGATTTTCTCTTTCAAATTTTGGGTTCTGATTGTTCAAATTCTGGGCACTTTAGAAATTGCAAATTTGTAACAAGGTTGCAAAGAAATGCTTAAAAGCTCTAATAGAGCAGACAGATGAAATGACAAGGTTGAGACTATGTGCGCTATAGTGGGCGTAAGTGCCTTTGGATTCTTTTGTCGTATAACGGCCTGAACGTCCCTTAGATGTCCGCTCATTGCTTCCGCGCCATCGTATCCATGGACAAGATTCTTGTTTACGTCAAGCACAAGGATTTCCAAAAAATGCAGAATTGCCGGAGCCGAGACCTCGTCCAGATAGATCTGTAACTAGGATACGATCCACAATAGAAATGAAGTTGTCAGCAGTTAAATTATTTTTTTTTGTGAAACTGTGTTTGTTGGTGAATTGTGTAGTGTTCAATTGCATCTTTCCAGTTCCTGAAGGGTTTGCTGACAAGGTCACCTAAGCGCTGGTGGCTGCCTTTGACAGCTTTTTCGGACGAAGAAGGAAGACAGAATCGATAAAACCACCGTCCTCAGATGGCAAATAGGATAACCAGTGAAACGAATCAGCCAACCCAACTGAACCTTAAGCTTCCCAGATATTGGAAAAGTATATGCAATATCTGGAGTCCAAGGAGTCCTTAGCAGACGAAGCTTGGACGGAACCAAATAAGATTGGGTAATAGCATGCTGCAAAGTGGTTGTATCGATTGGACTGGAATGTCAATCATGTTTAGCGTCCTCAAGTTTAAACTGAGCGTCAGCAACCACTTCCGTATTATTTAAGCCCGCAGGGACAGATGAACAATCCGCAGACGACCCGCCAATGTAACTGTTATGAATAACTATCTTGTTCGCTTGGGTGTAAAAAAACGATGTTAAATCACATTTCCTTTTCATTTTTCCAATCGCTCTTTACTTGACAAAGTCAGAAACTAAAATGACAATACAAACTGTCTTGTGATCCATGTAGTTTCCAGCACCCTTCGAAAAGGAAGTGGCGTCCTCAGATGGCGAATAGGACAAGCAGCAGAAACGAATTAGCAAAATTTTTTCGGAACCTAAAAAATTCGAACTTTAGCGTAAAGAGCGAGGTATTCATAAGGGGGAACCCCCCTCATATAGGTAACCATTTCTCTGCGTTGTCTTAATGTTGCTCTTTACTTTCAGTTGAAAAAACTTATTTTTTACATGTAATACCGTTCCCTCAAAAATATTGAATTCCCCAATTCATTTGAGGTTCCCAATATATTTATGTAAATTTTTTGTTTTGGTGATTAGCTTAAACCTTCAGTTTGAGGAAATGGGGTGGGGGAGTGTATTCGTCAAAATATAGAGGAAAGCGAATTTTTTGGTATCCATCATTTTAAAGGAAACATGCAAAAACCATTTATTTTCAATGGAAATGCTAAAACAAAGTACTTTGAAAATCAAGGGGGTGGGGGAGGGAGCAAAAAATCTAGTTGTGATAATTTTCACCCTGAATACCTTTTTTTACATTTAGCATAGTTGCGTATTAGCTATTAGGGAGTGGTGGGGGGGTGTGATAAGTGGAAGATTAGTTTTATTGTAAAGCTAAATTTATAACTTTCAGGGAGCTTTAAGATGATATGGGGGTGAAAGCTCCTTTTACATCCTCTCATTTTGTGAAGGTTTTGTAGTAAGCCTGTAATATGGGTACAAGAGGAGACGACTCCCCTCTAACTTCAAAACTATTTTAGATGCAGAATCAAAGATTAAGGTCACATGCTCATCATCACAGAAGGGAGAGGGGTAAAATGATGGCTCTAAAAAAACATGAATGTTTGTAATTATTTATAGAAGTCCAAACAATATGGACGTAATTAATTCAGAATTTTGGTGAGATCTAGCCACCTGATAGCTAATCTGAAGACAATAACGTATTGGCATAGAGTGGGTATTTTCTTTGAAAGTAGAGATTAGATCATTGAGTTGATTTTGGATACTCAGAAGAGAGTTTACGTTTCTCTTTTTCTTCTTTCAAGTAGTTCTTGGTAATGAACAGTAAATAAGGATCAATGTGGCTCAGTTGTAACAGAAACTGTAAGAAACAGAATCTTGATAATAATAGATATATTAAAAGAATCGAATTTTGGTTCTTATTCAAAACATAAAATTCATGAAGTTTAATGCTACTCATCAAAAGTTACAAGCCTGAGAAAATTTTTCAAATTTTTGAAAAAGGGAGGAAACACCACTAAGAAATCCAGTGATCTCAATGAAAATCACACCATGAAATTCAGATTATCAGAGAACCCTATTGTAGAGGTTTCAAGCTCTTATATGCAAAAATGTTTAATTTTGAATTTTTTTGCCAGAAGCAAGATCACGGATGCTTTATTTATTTTTTTTTTTTTAGGGGTGATCATATCGAACCAATATGATCCTAAGAGATCAGGAGATGGCTCATTTGATCGGAAATAAAAAGTTCTTGCGCCCTTTTTAAGTGACCAAAAATATTGGAGGGCAGCTATTCCCTCCCATTTCCCTTTTTTACCCAAAATTTCCCGATCAAAATTTTAAGATAGGCTATCCATTTTCTTTAGCATGGTCGAAAGATATAATAACTATGTCTTTGAGGATGACTTGACCCCCCCCCCCCCTACAGCCCCCGGAGAAGGGTGTTGCAAGTTATGATTTTTTGCCCATTGCTTACATATAGTATTGGCTATTGGAAGTATAAAGATATTTTCGGGGGGGGGGGGAATTTTCTGGTGGTGGTGCTTACGTGAGAGGATCCTTCCGTAAAGGAGTTTTTTGGGTAAGGGAATTTTCTATCGGTGGGGAGCTGGATATGCCGGCATTAATTGTAAAAACTCAAAAATAAAACAAAAAAACAGGTTTTCTCAACTGGAAGTTAGGAGCAACATTAAAACTTAAAAGGAAAAGAAGTTAATACGTATATGAGGGGGCTGGCCCTTCCTCAGCACCTCGCTCTTTACACTAAAGTGTTTTTTGAATTTGTAAAAGTTTATTACTCTAATTAAACGGTTTTTGTGTATCAGGAGTCATTCTTAAGTAATTGTAACAAAAATCAAACTTTAGCAAAAAGAGTGAGGAATTGAGGAAAGGCCAAGCACTTCATATACGTATTAATTTAGGTTCGTTTTAAGTTTTAATGTTGCTTCTTACTTTCAACGGAAAAAAACTTGTTTTTCTTATTTTATTTTACCTAGATAATTTCGGAGACCCCACTGCCTTTCCGGGAAGATAAATAAAAGTTCAAGTAGGGATAATATACTTTTAATAGACATTGGTGATGATAACATTGATATAAATTCACAAAAATACCAGATATTTCAGTCGCTGCATATGTGGCCGAAATATCCGGTATTTTTGCGAATCACTGTTATCATTATCCCTGTCTTTTTAAAAAGATTTTATCCCTATTTAAACTTTTATTTAATTTTACCTAAGGGTAATTGACTATATCTCATAAATGATATTACTGACATGTAAAAGGTTTAATTAAAACGTGACGATTTTAATACATAATATGGGAATTTTAACTCGCTTTGTGTCAGAGATCAGGGACCAAGGTGAACTATTTGGAAAACTTTTTCTTTTTATTGAGGGGGAGGATTAATAATTATATTTAATATTTTAATAATTATATATATATATAATAATTAATAATTATAATATTTTATAATATTTTATAATATTTTTTAATATTTTATAATATTTTATAATAAAAATAATATTTTAATAATTATATATTATAATAATTTAATAATTATAACACACTATTTTTCAGAAAGATTCTACCTTTTCAATTGTTTGTATGACTGATGTAACGAAGGCAGAAGATAAATCTTCATTTTTCTTGCTTAGCGCGTTTTTTACTACAGACCGTTAGTTTTTTCTTTGAAACACCAATCAAGATAGTAAATTAATTTACTATTTACTGTCAATTTAATATAAATTATATTAAATTACTATTTACTACTATACTGCTGCATTATTGTATAACGATCTATAAGAATCTACAACTGTTATATTTCTAAAAGTTCTATGATATCTCTACAATAAACTAATTTGCTATTCCATAGTAATATGACAGCATTATATATATATATATATATATATATTTGATATACTGAAAATATAATG
>JAQQPU010017544.1:0-18553 GCA_029168905.1 Artemia sp. Kazakhstan ARC1039
CTTTCGACAAGATAATTTTGTTTATTTTAGTTCTCAGCTCGGGATCGCTAAAGTTATCATTTAAACGGCAAAAATATTTATGGTGTCTGAGCACTAAGCCTGATTATAAACAAAAATAGTAAGAGACGATCATTCTCTGGAATTGTAAGATACGATCCTCAAAGAATCAGGCAGCTAAATAAGTCTATTAATTGTTCTTTAACATAAACTTAATTAATCAGAAATTTTAATATAACCTACCTACATGGTCTAGTTTTTAGGATAACTGGCTCTCATCCAATTGGCTAGAGTTTGATTTCTGGTATAGGAAATTTTTACTTATGATGATTTCTTAACCAATATAATTAAAATGATGATCCATATAATCAGTCTTTTTATTACTTCAGTTACTATGTAAAAATGATAATTAAAAAAGAAAACAAAAAGTGTGCGGCTTAGCAGACAATCGGTGTTACAAATCGGACTTGCTTCAAAAATCATATATCTTTGAAAACACTGCAGAATGAAAAGACATCAAAAATACAGTTTTTTGTAAAAAACTTGTTCTATTTTTTATTCTTTGTTCTTAATTAAAATAGGCACTAGAACTTTTAATTTCCGTTTGAAAGCCCTCTCGTGACACTCTAAGACCACTGGGTTGATACGATCACCCCTAGAAAAAAAAAATAAACACGAATACGTGATCTTTGTTCTGGGAAAAATACAGAATTCTACAGTTTTGCAGATCGAAGCTTGAAACCTCTACAATAAGGTTCTTTTATACGCTGAATCTGATTTTGTGATTTTCATTAATATTATTTGACTTTTTAGGAATGTTTTTTCCTTTTCTATAAAACTACGCAAATTTTCATAGAGTAACTTTTCTCATCAGAAGATATATCTTCTGATGAGTAAACTTAAACTTGATTAAATATATATATTTAAAATCAACATACAATTTTGATTCTTTTGATGTTTCTATTGGTATCAAATTTCTTTTTTCTTGAGTTTGAGTTATTATGGAGACAAGTCGCTCTTACTATACAGTTTGTTATAACAAACTGTTTGAAGCAGCTAGGCATTCAATAGTCGTGCTTTCCCATGGTATTAGAATGTTATTAAGAAAAATAAACTCTGACCTCTGAAACATATCAAAAACTCCTCTGGTCTTTGTTTTACTTCTTTGCGTAAACAGCGATGCATTTAATTGTCATTTTTTCCATGCTATTTGAATGTCTTTAAGAAAAATGAGCTCTGGCCTATGAAAAATCTCAAAAACCTTCTCTGGTCTTGGTTTCATCTCTTAGTGTAAACAGCGAGGCATTATGCTTCAAACTCTGGGCATTAAACTATCTAAGAAAACTCCTCTGGGTCTGGTTTCATCTCTTAGCGTAAACAGCTAGGAATTCAATACCGTAGTCGTTCTTTACCATGGAATGATAATTTCAATAAGAAAAAACTCTAACCTATGAAAAATATTAAAAACTCCCCTGTTAATGGTTTCACCTCCTAGCGTAAACAACTAGGCATTAAATAGTTAATTTTTCCAAGGTGTTAGGATACCATTAGGAAAATAGCTCTCACCTATGAAAAATCTAAAAACTGGTCTTGATTTCATCTTTTAGCGTAAAAATCAATGCATTCAAAATCGTTCTTTTCCATGTTACGAGAATATCATTAAGATAAATAGGCTCTGGCCTACAAAATTATGTCCGAAAACTCCTCTGGTTTTAGTTTCTTTTACTGTAAACGACAAGGCATTGTGGTAGAAAAAAAAACTAAATTCCAAAACTAAATCTAAGCCCCAAGAAAGTTCAAAGTCAAAAAATAATTTTAAGAAAATTTTAAGTCCCCTCCCCCAAAAAATTGAATTTAAAAAAGATTCGATGGGGTAGCATTATGGCCAGCTATGGTGCTGGACAGAGGGCCCTGGAGGAGGAAACATGGTCCTGGAGGGGAACGTCAGGGCTCAAAGACATGTGCAAGCCCCGGTAATGGAAAACTGGTCTGCTCAGGACTATTACATTACGGAAAGGACTGCTGACCGGTTGTAGTCATTGCAATTTTTGGAGATCAAAACAAGTTAAATTGACCATCAAAAGAATCTGTCTGTCCATCAAGCATGTATAATCACCGTGGTATGCGCATTCTCGGAATGATACCAAAAGAAGGCGTCTGGAAACAAATAACTGACAAGATTTACCATAGACCCAATTCAAATTGAGAAATCGATTGTGCAATTGACTTGTTAAGAAATAGTGACGCTTAACACAAGTTTACTAGTACCCAGAAACAATACATTGATTACCTAGACTGTATTCTAAAAAACACAAAATTATCAACAATTTGTTGGTTCTGTCGAGTAATGTGTCGTTCTTTTACCCTAGGAAATCTGTGGTCTCACGTTCGTTTCCTAGACCAGACGTAAATTTCATAAGATCAATGGAAAAACGACTTGGATTCTAAAGAATGTGTCGTTGGAAAGAAAACATGTCGTCGTCTATAACTTCAGTTAACAATATTTCCGTGTATGACTTTGCTTAAATATTGGGCATCCTAAAATATTCATCGCTGGAAGCTGAAATAACGCAATGCACAGGTCGTCGTAGCATTTGCTCATTTTTCACCGAGAAAATAAACTCGGCATGTTTCCGGGAATGTCATTATTTGAAAAGACCATATTCGAGGGAATGATTACTCCAATAGTACACTGGGGTATGTGAGTGTTGGGACTCATTGTGCTATATCATCAACAGCAAGGATGATTATGGAATAACAGATGATCGACACACCAGTCACAAATTATTGGCAGCTCCCATTAGGTCTAGTATAGCCTTTGGCAAGGATATAAACAAAAAGTGCTGGTAATGGAACTAGAAGGAGGTACTGTCCCGTAGAAACTGTTACTGATATATTACTGATATTTCAAAAATAAATCCAGCTTGAGAAAGAGGAACCAACCGCTATTTTAATTATTTCCTACTAATGAAACCAAAAATATATAAAAATGTATGGAACTTGTAATGATAACAAAGAACAATTTTACCAACATAGTGGAGATATTGTACTGATAATCTTTTTTAATGAAAGAAAACATTATAAACAAACAAATTAAAATAAAATTAAATTCTATAAGCGAAGAAGAAACAAGGAGATATGTAAAAAGAAAAGTGACGATGAAGAAACAAAAAATCAAATTCTTCAAATATAAGTACAGTTTGAGCACCGTTACTGGCTTCACCACATTTGACAGAAGGAAGTTATTTTCTTGTAATTAATTTCAATTACTTAATGATAAAGGATAAATTAAGGATGAAGGATAAAATAAAGATTAAGGATAAATAATAAAAAAATAGAAATAGTTATTACATACTGATTGGTAAAACTTTAAAAAGTCTATATACTCTTTTTCATTTAGCGTTAGAATAACGAGGGCTGATCATTGATCACCTTGACTTGCATTTCTTCCAAACCAGAGGTTAAACGCTGAGGCACTCACAGGGACATCAAATTGAACCACCCAGTCAACTGTTAGAATATCAACTCCACGCCCCATCACGTCATTAGATACAAGCACATCTATAAAAAAACAGTAATCCTGATAAGGTTTTATGCCGTTTTTGATATTGATGTATCAGACATTATGCAATACTTTTGCTCAACAAACTGCAATTTCTGCTGACAAGCTGGATTGTCAATTTATAATGTAGATTATAAAATATGCCTTCCTGCTGAAACTTCATATCTTGAAAATGATAAATCTTGAAAATCGGATTACGAGTTCACAATCTAGACTTCTAATCCAACATTCTTACTGCAAAGCAGAATTGCCAACTCTGTCGTTTCATTTATCACTTTTGTAGACTAAACTGATCAATTGCTGTCTCAGAATTTTTTTTTTATAAGCATCTCATTTGTTAATGAAAAAGGCCTTAATATTATTTAACATTTATTCACCAGGGGGAAGCAAGGCCGCTGAAATCTTAGTCTACTGAAAATCCAGATTACGGGTTCGCAATCTCGGCCACAAATTTTAGATCGTGATTTAACATGGCTCTTGACAACATGACAGCCTATCAATCATGGGATTACAAGTTCACAATTTATATCGCAAATTTTACATTATGCCATCATGAAGCACCATGGCTATGGGCAATGTGACAACCTATCACAAATCAGAATTCAATAGTGTCACTCGGGCCTCTATTTTGGACTCCTGTTTTTAAAGGTAAACAAAGATTTGTTACGAAAATCAACACAGTATCTAGAGTGATTACAGTGGAAATTTGAATCGGAATATGCTGTCAAAATCGGGCAGGAGGTTTCTTAACAAAATCACCCAGTCCGTGAAGGCCGAAGAGATCTGGAGAGTTTCAACATTGTTAATTGATTTAATGCCCTAACAAGCTGAGAAAGAAATGTGGTTGTAATGGTTTATAACGTCTTATTGTGTATTTATCAAAATTTTACTATTTTGGCTGTATATAAATGTAACACGAACAAATTCTTTTAATAAAACGGTAGACTAAGGAACGCATATATTAAAGGGTGTCTACAGGATGAATGAAAATTGATATGAATAACAGTTGGATTCTAGGCTTTTACCCCCCCCCCCCCGCCCGCGGAAAATAGGGTTCTCCCAGTTTTAGAATTTGGTTTGAGTTGTGTTTTTTTTTAGTTTCGATAAGAAGATCTAACGAAAGTGAAAAAGTGTAATTTGCACACCATAAATATCTTAAAAACTGAAAAAAAAATCACAAATCCATTTTTGTTGAAAGGACTTCCATAGGAACTTCTGCAATTTTTGACAATAGCAGGCACCGAATTAACAAAAAGAAGAAGAAGAAAAGCCAAATCGTTGTTAATATTTACGAGTTAGTTTGTCTTACCTTTCAAGTATAAAACTGCAACGAATCTTTCTTACTTACTTTTACTTTCGGCGGGAGCCAGACGATGAACTGTCCTGCCCAGCACCAAAGGATCTTGGGATGACTTCCAACGACCACTTGGACCTGTCGGCTGCAGCTTCTCTGGCGATCTTTAGCCAGTCTTTGTCCCATCTCCGACCGTGTCTCCTGAATTCTCCCCACGGTTCCAGGTCCTCCTTGAATTTTCGCCACATGTTCTTCTTTTGTCCTCCTGGTTTACGTTTCCAGGAGGGGGCTGGTTCGCAGACAAGGACGTCCCGACATATCGTGCCTTCGGGACGGCACAATGTGAGGCCGAGGAGCTTCAGGCGACGTCTTTTAATGATAAGCGATAGCTCTTCTGATTGGCCACAGCGACTCCTTACTTCACTATTGGAAATCCTGTCCCATCTCTTAATGCGGAGGTTGTAACGAAGGCAGCGGTGGTCAAACACGTCCAAAGTTCTCGGGTCTTCAGCCTTGATCGGCGATGTCTCGCAAGCATACAGTAGTACTGCTCGAACAGTTGCACCATAGATTCTAACTTTTGTTTTGGTTGAGATCTCCCGTCTGGTCCATAATGCTTTTTTCAGACTAGTAAAGACTCCCCAGGCTTTTGCTATGCGGGGAGAGATATCCCTTTCAGCTCCGCCATCTGGTGTTATGATAGAGCCAAGATACTTGAATTCCTCGATGTTTTCTATTGGCTCACCGTCAAGGGTAACTTGGCAAGGAGCAGGTTGGTTGAGAGCCAATACTTTAGTCTTTGCGCCGCTGATGGCCAGTCCGATGCGCTTTGAGACCTCATAGGTATCGTCGATCATGCCTTGTAAGCTGTCGGTGGTAGTTTCCAGTTCAGCAACGTCGTCTGCGAAGTCCAGATCTGTCAGGGGCTGGAGAAAACCAGCTATTTGTCCGAAGACTATTCCGCTGTGGTTTCTCATCGCATTATACATGATCCAGTCTATCGCGTAGTTGCATAATATAGGCGAAAGGGGGCATCCCTGCTTTATCCCAAACTCCACTGGAAACTTAGGGGTGTCATTGCCGGAAACACGGACGCAAGTCTCAGTGTCCTTATACGCACTTCGGAGTATCTCAATGAGCTCCTGTGGCGCACCGTCTGCAGCCATAATTTTTCATAGCTCCTCTCTGATGAGAGAGTCGAAGGCAGCTGCAAAGTCAATAAAGGCGATGAGAAGGGGTAGATGAAACCTGATGTACTGCTGAAGGATGAGGCGAATCGTCAATATCTGTTCTGGACAGCCTCTGCCTGGTCTGAAGCCTGCTTGTCCAGGACGGGTTAACTTGTCACGTGCGTCTTTGAATCGATTCAAAAGAATGACGCAGAAGATCTTCATGGCATGGTCGATCAGGGAGATACCTCTATAGTTTCCGCAAATGGCCTTATCTCCTTTTTGTATAGCGGAACGAGGACTGATACTTTCCAGTCTTTTGAGAAGGTCTTCGTCGTCCACACCTGGACAAACAGGTGGGTTAGGCGGCATAGTAGAGTTGGTGAGGACTTGAACATTTCAGAAGGGATCCCATCTTCTCCAGGAGTTTCATTGTTTTCATGCACTTCAGTGCTTTTTTTACGTCCGCAATACTTGGCGGATCGAGGTTTATTACGTAGGGCTCTCTAGCATCACTCGAGAAGGCAGGTAGATCGCACGGGGGTTTGACAGGGTTCAGTAGCTCAGAAAAATGATCTTGCCAGCGTTCCATGCGTCCTTCTTCTGCTCGGATGAGTTCTCCGGACATATCTTTCAGTGTGTCAACCGCTACAGGAGCTTTTCCTGTCACTTCTTTCAGGAGTTTGAACATTTTTCTGCTGTTGTGGCTCCTGGAAGCTTGTTACAACTCATTTGCCAGATCTGACCAGTGCTGTTCCCTGTCCCGTTTCAGTGACTGTTTAACTGCTTTGCGGGGTTCTTTTGCACCTCCCACGAGGGTTCGCTTCTTCTCAACTAGTTCTATGGTGTGGTCAGAGATCCAGGCTCGCTGTTTTCGTTTTGTGTGGCCAAGCAAATCCTCAGCTATGTCCTGTGTCATAATTTTTATCTGCGCCCATTCTTCATCGACGAGTGAGAAATGATTAAAGGCTTTGAACCGGTTGCTTAGCTGTAACTCAAAGTCGGCTCTAATTTCCGGGCATCTTAGTTTCGAAACATCGAAGCGCTTCCCTGCCTTCTGTCGCTTCTGCCTACTAAGGTGGTGACGGACTTTGCAAGTGAGGAGATAGTGGTCGTATCCATTTAAAGATCCTGTGTCTGCTCCTCTGTATACCCGGGCATCTGTGCAGGAGCTCCTCCATCTTCTGCTGACTAAGATGTGGTCGATCTGGGCTGTTGTTACGCCGTCGTTCGAACACCATGTAACGAGGTGGATTCTCTTGTGCTCAAAGAGAGTGTTTGTGACGCATAGGTTGTTGTATTTGGCTAGCTGTGAGAGCCTTTCTGCATTGATGCATCTGTCACCAACGGTGTGGTGGCTAATAACTGCTGCTGTGTCGGGTTCTACTCTGCCAAGCCAGGCGTTCCAGTCTCCAGCTGTAAAGAGCATGTCACGCCTTGGTGTCTTGTCGATGATTCTTTGTAGGTCATAATAAAAGGCATCTTTGACCGCGTCACTACTGTCCCTTATCGGAGCGTACACGGTGATTATGGTTATGTGGCTAATGTGGCCTCTCAGTCTGATCATGGCGATCCTTGGTGACACTGACTCCCAAGAGGTGATGCATGATGCAGTAGGACCGTCTAATAGGAACCCAACTCCTTGCTGGCCGGAAATATCATTGGGATCCGAGTTGTAGAACTGGAATGAGTCAGATTCAGAAACGGTCAACTTTTTGGACAGAACATCATTAAGTCGCGTTTCTGACAGACAACAAACGTTGATTTTATACTTCTGCAGCTCCCTTGCAAGGAGCAGTTGCGTGGATTCCAGCTTGCAGCTGCGAACATTCCACGCGCCAATATTCAGATGTTTTCTTGATCGGGCGGCTTGCATACTTGTCGGGCCAGGCACCCCCCTGACCTGGTTCACGTCGGCTACCGCGAACGCCGTAATAGTAGTATCTCTCTGTGTTTGATCTTCAATATCCATTGGTGTTTCATGGGAATTGACTTGACCAAAGGCTCCCCAGAACCTTGGCGCCCCGTTGCGTTAGCCATTCTATTTGTCGGGCTAGGCTACTAATAGAATGTTACACCACTCCACCGCTGTGAGGTGCAACTTACGGCTCTCCTCCCGGCTCGCTAGGGACGGGGGCGCGAATCCTCGCTCCGAGGCCCCAACCATAGCTTGGGAGCACTCATGCTTATCAGGCCCTGATTCCCACCTAGGAGGGAGGGAGGTTGGAGTGGTTGTGATTCTGCAACGAATCACAATTCATAAATAAATGAAGCCCAAAACAAAGAGTAATTACAATAGATAACCAAGTCAAACTCAAACCGTTCAAAAATTAAAAATATTGGGCTGACAACCCTCCTATCCAAGGCCGTACCAGAGGGGGAGGGGGTGAATCCCCCTCTCCGAAATGTTTGTTTCACTCCTAAAACATAACAAAAATAGATAAAAACACATTTTGTCTGTATTTTTGAGGTTTTTTGGTGTACCCCCCCCCCCCCCAAAAAAAATCTTTGAGTAAATCTCCCTCCAAAAAAAATCCTGGGTACGGCTTTGCCCATGTCTTCTCAAGACTAGAACATAATTTTCAATTTAGAAAAAAGTGGATTGTCGGTTTAATATACATATTCTTATAGTTACTCTCTAAGTCTTAATACTTCTTTGTTTATTTTTAAGTCAAAAAAGTGAAAACATTTAAAATGTATTTTGTTTTCATTTGAGTGCAAATTATGTTCTAAATAACCAAGTTTGACTCGGTTATTTATTGTAATTTCTGTTCGTTTTGGGTTAACTAATTTATTGGTATTTAAGGGATTTGTGGTAGTTTAACGCTGCGGTAGTTCCTCCGTGGAAGTTTTCCATTAAAAGCATAACGCTCACCCACCCCCTAGTTGAAAGTTGTTGTCACAGAAAGTTACACCTGGAATGTATATTTCAAGAAAAATCCCCCCCCCCTTCATTTGCAAAAAGATACTATACAATAACCAACCCAGTAAATACTTCAATACTTATGCATTATGCGGGCCCACGAAATAAGTCAAGCTTGGTTAATATTAATGAAATAAAATAGGATAAATATATAACAGTTTAGAAACAAATTTGGGTTATATATTTGCAAATTAGGGTGGGCGGGGGGGGGGGGGGGTTAAAGCATATTACATATTAAATACGTAACCTAACCAAGGTACATTCCCCCTCCAAACTCCCAAAAACAACAGTTTAAATATTGTAAACGTAATAGACACCACGCTTTGCAATCCATTTCTCTATTGCAAATACCCATTTGACAGGTATCCATTAGTAGTTTCTTGTACAATATATATCAGTGGGCCCGCGTAATTCATAAGTACCAAAACTTCCCTTGTCCGAGTCACCTTAACATCTCCAAATATAAATTTGAGTCACTAAGACAAATAAAAATACTTTTGTATAGGAATTCCTGAGTAGGAACCCCTTATTGACTCCTACCGGGAGTGGCGTCACAGCCACAAGCCAATTTAATACAACCAGTACAAGATTACACGCCTATTTCTAGGCCAATCACAGAGCTAGAAATACTGGACGAAGTGAAATCAGACCAGATTTCTGGAAATCATTAACTTAAATTTACGTAATTGGATGTTGTGTAAATGATACGGACAGGAATTACGTCGAACATTTAGAGCTTCGAATGTGTAAGAATTCCTGACAGAAAAAATCAAAAGGCTCGATGATCATTTGAATGTATTTGTGCATAGTTGTCGATACACAAAGGAACCTTCAGAAATTACTTTTAGAGGATTATTTGGGCGAAAACGATTGTGATATTTTAGGGATTATTTGAAAAGGAAAAAGTTAGAATTTCTAGGTTGTGGTCACTATAATACACAAGTTCCAATTTTCAATAGTAAGAAATCATGACAGAAAAAGCAATAGGCTTCATGGGAATTTAAATATATCTCTGCATACTTGTCGACTTACAAAGGAACCTTCAGAAATTACTATTAGAGGATTATTTGGGCGAAACTGATTGTGATACGTTAGGGATTATTAGAATAGGAAAAAGTTAGAACTTCTAGGTTGTTGTGGCTATAATACACAACTTCCAATTTTCAATATAGAGGCTGCATTAAGAGTTATAAATGTGCAAGAAAAAAGTTATCAGAACGTCTTTCAGACATTACTTTTAGAGAATTATTTGGGCAAAACCTATTATGATATTTTAGGGATTATTAGAACAAGAAAAAGCTAGAATTTCTAGGTTGTGGTCGCTATAATACACAAGTTTCAATTTTTAATATAGAGGCTATATTAAGAGTTATAAATGCGTAAGAAAAATATTATCAGAATGTCTTTAAGACCTCAACTTTGAGAGTTAGGCAAGCGACCGGATTGAACGTTCTATTCTGACACTTTTTTGCTTAACATTATCAAATATAACATTTAGAATGTCATCTTTGTAAAAGTTCCCTATGGTCTAAATGTTTCCTTATTATAACTTACTATTTACTAACCTTAGGCACTTTCACTTCAACTGTTCATGCAAACATTCAGCAATAAAATCAATATTAAAAGGAAACTTCTATTTCCAAACACATTTTTTGACCGACTAATTTAAACAGGTAGAAAATGCAATACTGATTTAGGACGTGTGTCAAACTTTGAATTGTTCTTTGTTCCTAAGTAATGTGTAAACTAGACGCTGAAATTAGATTTTAGAAGGATCTATAGAGTTTAAACTTTTTTTCATTTTAAGTCTTTGTTTTCATATTTTTTTATAATTTTTGAGGATCGAGTTCAGAAGGACATTTGAGACGATTAATTCCATTCTTTCTAGAACGCATAACATTTTGAAGGTTATATGATGCGTATGCGGCTACCAGCTATCTAAATTTGATAACTTACCACCCTTAATTCCGGATTTTATGGCTTTTTACTTACTTACAAACAGTTTGATTGGATAAAATGTTAGTAAAGAGCAATCCATATCCCCCGCAAATCGACTATTACACACGAGACCACTATTCAAAATTAGTTTTTTATTAATAGACGAACATCAGACCCATAAATTATGATGATAAGGTGTATTTCACTGAAAAACAGCCTTCTTAATAATTTAATATTGATAAACAGTGGGTTTTTTCTTCAGTATTGTTTAAAAATGATTAAAGATGGTGACCGAGATAATTATCAATACAGAAATAGAAATGGGTTTTCTATATTTTTCTTATGTTCACTCAGCTCTGTGGAAAAAATGTTAGTAAAAGGCAATCCATATCCCCCAAATTGACTATTACATATGAGACCAACAATCAAATCATTTTAATAATAGATGAATTTTAGACACCAAAATTATTAAAGGTGTATTTCAATGAAAAAAGAGCCTTCTTAATAATGTAATGTCAATAAACAGTGGGTTTTTTCTTCAGTATTGTCTGAGAATGATTAAAGATGGTTTCTGAGAAATTGTTTGATACAGAAATATAAATGGGTTTTCTATTTTTTCTATGTTCAAACAATTCAATGGAATAAATTGTTAGTAAAGAGCAATCCATAACCCCCAAATTGACTATTAAAAACGAGACCAATATTCAAATCATTTTAATAACGGATGAACTTTAGACACTTAAATTATAATGAAAACGTGTATTTCAATGAAAAAAGAGCCTTCTTAATAATTTAATTTCGGTAAAGAGTGGTTTTTTCTTCAGTATTGTTTAAGAATGATTAAAGATGGGTTCTGAGAAATGGATCGATATAGAAATAGAAATGGGTTTCCTTTTTTTTATTTTCAAACAGTTCGAGATTCAGACATAAAAACCGAGAAAGACAGGCAGTTTTAGAAATACAAACCAACAAAGACACACTTAGACTTGCAAACTCCAACCCTGACAAACATACAATGAGATTGTGCAACACATACAAATACATAGATTCAGACATACAAACCAAGAAAGACAGGCTTTGGGATAAGCAAACACCCGCCCAGACATACCTTCACAGAGGCAAAGAGAGTGAGAAAAACATGCAAATACATACATTCAGAAATACAAACCGAGAAAGACATGCACCGGGATATGCAAACACCCACCCAGACACAGAGTCAAAGAGAATGAGGGACACATACAAATATATAGATTCAGACAGACAAACCGAGAAAGACAGACACTTCAGACATACAAACCAACAAAGACAGACAGTGAGACAAGCAAACATCTGCCCAAAGACACAAGAAAAAGAGTGAGAGATACACACCAATACATAGATTCAGACATAAAAATCGAGAAAGACAGACACTTCAGATATACAAACCAACAAAAACAAACACTGGGACTTGCAAACACCAACCCTGACAAACATAAAAATAGAGGGAGAAAAACATACAAATACATAGATTGAGACACACGATCCAAGAAAGATAGGCAGTGGGACAAGCAAACACACGCCCAAAAACACAAGCAAAAAGAGTGAGAGACACATAAAAATACATAGATTCAGACATCCAAATCGAGAAAGACAGGCACTGGGATAAGCAAACACCCGTCCAGACACACAGATGTAATGAGAGTGAGAAACACATACAAATACATACATAGATTAAGACATAAAAACCGAGAAAGACATGCACTGGGATAAGAAAACACTCACCCAGACACACAGTCAAAGAGAGTAAGAAAGACATACAAATACATAGATTCAGAAATATAAACCGAGAAACATAGGCACTTCAGACATACAAACCAACAAAGACAAACAGTGGGACAAACAAACACTGCCCAGACACACAAGCAAAAAGAGTGAGAGACACATACAAATACATAAGTTCAGACATAAGAAACCGAGACAGACAGGTACTTCAGACAAACACTGAGACTTGCAAACACTGACCCTGACAAACAGACAAAGAGAGTGTGAGACACATAAAAATACATAGATTCAGGCATACAAACCGACAAACACAGACAGTGGAACAAGCAAACAACCACCCAGACATACACGCAAAGAGAATAAGAGAAACAAAAACAAACATATACAAATATATAGATTAGATATACAAACAGACAAAGAAAGGCACAAGGACATGCAAGTACCCTCCCAGGCAAACAGACTTAGAGAGTGAGAGACACTTACAAAACATAGATTCAGACATAAAAACCGACAAAAAATGCACTCTGACTTGTAAACACCCGCCCAGACACATAGGCAAAGAGCGTCAGAAATACATACAAATATATAGAGAACATACAAATACTCGGCCACAGTGGCGAGCGGCGGTGCGGGTCATTGTCTGTATGTCCGGGATCGGTCTTTCCATGTCCCAGTGCCTGTCTTTGTATGTTTGTATGTCTGAGTCTGTGTATTTGTATGTGTTTCTCACTCTCTTTGCCTATGTGTCTGGGCGGGTGTTTGCAAGTCACAGTGCATGTCTTTGTCGGTTTGTATGTCTAAATCTATGTTTTTCTAGATTCAAAAGTCCTAGTGTTTGTCTTTGTTGGATTTTATGTCTGAAGTGCCTGTCTTTCTCGGTTTGTATGTCTGAATATCAAAATGTTTGAACATAAAAAAGGAAACCCATTTCTATTTCTGTATCGATCAATTTCTCAGAACCCATCTTTAATCATTCTTAAACAATACTGAAAAAATACTTTTTATCGATATTAAATTATTAAGAAGGATTTTTTTCATTGAAATACATCTTTTCATTATAATTTATGTGTCTAAAATTCACCCATTGTTAAAATGATTGGAATATTGGTCTCGTATGTAATAGTCAATTTGGGGATATGGATTGTTCTTTACTAAATTCTATTGAAATGCTTTAACATGAAACAAAAAGAAAACCCATTTCAATTTCTGTATCGCTCAATTTCTCAGAAACCATCTTTAACCATTCTTAAACAATACTGAAGAAAAAACCACTCTTTACCGAAATTAAATTATTAAGAAGGCTCTTTTTTCATTGAAATACACCTTTTCATTATAATTTAAGTGTCTAAAGTTCATCCGTTATTAAAATGATTTGAATATTGGTCTCGTTTTTAATAGTCAATTTGGGGGTTATGGATTGCCCTTTACTAATATTTTTTTCACCGAACTGTTTGAACATAAGAAAAATATAGAAAACCCATTTCTATTTCTGTATCGATCAATTTCTCAGTCTCCATCTTTAATCATTTTTAAACATAACCGAAGAAAATAAACCCACTGTTTTTCAGTGAAATACACCTTATCATCAAAATTTATGTGTCTGAAATTCGTCTATTAGTAAAAAATGATTTTGAACAGTGGTCAGTTTTGGGAGGATATTGATTGCTCTTTACTAACAGTTTATCCCAATAAACTGTTTTTAAGTAAGTAAAAACCCATAAAATCCCGAATTAAGCATGGTAAGTTGTCAAATCTAGATAGCTTGGTAGGCCACACACTCATCATATAGCCTTCAACATAGTTTTAAGGTTAATAGGTAAAAAATGATTTTGAACAGTGGTCTCGTGTGAAATAGTCAATTTTGGGAGGATATGGATTGCTCTTTACTAACATTTTATCCCATCAAACTGTTTTTAAGTAAGTAAAAACTCATAAAATCCAGAATTAAGCGTGGTAAGTTGTCAAATTTAGATAGCTTGGTAGGCCACATACTCATCACATAACCTTGAACATAGTTTCAAGGTTAATATGTAACGTGATCAAAATTCAAAAACCTATAATTACGTTGTAACCCTAATTTCCTTTCAAGTTAAAATCACCCATGTAAAATAGAACCGCTTAAACTCTTAACCCAAAATCATGCAACCCACAGACACCAAACAAGGCTGGGTCGTGCAATTTAAAAGTATTATACAAATTTAAGTTGATTGACTAAACTTTGAATAAAATTTCCACAATAAATCTGGTAGCAATAAAAAAATCTATCTTGAAGCAGAAGGATAAAATGTCACAACAACATGAGATAAATATCAGTGTGACTAAATGTTACGCGACAGGCAATCAACAATATAGTTTTATTTTAGGAACTTGAATCACCAAAACTGTCAAGAGCAAGTAGAATTTATTAGACGCAAAATAGCCACAAGAGATACAAAGTATTTTTCATGTAGTCAAGGTTATATTGTTCCGAAACAAAGTTTGTGTTATGTATTCCAATGTAATCAAATTGTTTTTGTTTCGCAACAAAGTTTCATCGTGATAAATTATAAGCCATCCTGAAAACTAGGTGACAGGCTGCTAGCAAAACATCACAGAAAAATTCCGAAATGTCATTCTTATAGTTATAAATTATATGAAAGTTGAAGTAGCCTAATTATATATTCCCTTGGCTCAATAGGAATACGAGGGAAATATCCCTAGGGACGCCTTAACGTAACCCTCGGCAAAATTTGGATAGTATATTAACTAGGATTTGCAATCCTTAGTCAGTATTTTAGCAGTCCTCGGAGTGGGTTATCGCAGTCCTCGGAGAATTTTTTTCTGCCAGTCTATTTTCAGACTATGTTAAATCAAATTAAACATTGAACTAACAGTTTAGATAGAGTGCAGTTGGAATCTTTTGTTCAGCGTATGAAAAACCTAGTGTCAGCTTTTGTGCAGCTAAGTCCGAGTATATTACATGAATAGATTTAAACCCGATATATAAATAATCAGGCTCCACACCACAGTGCCCATACCAGTAAATTGAAGTGCCATTTATTTGACATTCCTGAACAAGCCTTGTACTACAAATGTGAATACCAATAAATACATTACTTTCTTATTTATGTCTCTTCATGTTAGTATTTCTCAGAAAAATTAATCCTATGTGCCTCTAATTCGCTCCCTAGGAATCTGATCCTTATAATCTAAAGTACATGTAATGAGTAGTAACCTAATAACTAGACGATCCTAGATGTTATGGTTATACTTCATTGTGAGGTTCTTTAACAATAGAATCCAGGGTCAGTCGCAAGGAATTCATATAAAACGGCCATTGACAAATGCTCCCCGCTAATGCCTTTCATTGAATTCCCCCCTGAAATAACTAAACAAAAAGTCACCCCGTTAGAAATGAGGCGGCTCTTTTTAACGGAGAAAAGCACAAAGACTAAAAATTTTATATAAAAAGGGGGATACGCACAATTTACTGAGAGATACTACACAAACACTGAGAAATTGCTATATTTTTTTAAGCCTGGAACTTTAGGATACCACAAATAGGACCCTTCTAAGCACATCTCACATAGGAGATAAGAAGTAGGATCTCTCCTCATAAGCTAAGAAAACATTTGGAAGTGTGAAATTTAAAAGTGTCAAAAAACCTTAAGAGTACCGAATTTATATTGTCATGGAGCTTTTGAAAAAATTACCAATATGTCGTTAGACCCAAGCGAAGAGTTGTTAAAGGAAAAACTTATTGCTAAAACAGTGGAAATTTCCAAATCCCTTCCCCCATAAAATGGAGATTCAGACGTATATGAATTTAGTATTCAATTAAACCAATTTGTAGAAGTAACCAAAACGGCCTTAAAACAATGGTGAGCATGCTTCTCATGCAAATAAAAGGGCAAGCTTTGAATTTTTAAAACAAATCGAGAACACTATAGGCGAAGACAATAACCTCCCAATAAACTCTATACAAAAATTGCTAAAAGTGTTCCGAGAGAGGTTTTTTGAAACCAGTTTAACACACAAACTAAAACACGGGACAGTATATTTTGACGAAACACAAAATGTCAGGAAATACCTACATAACGTGATGGTATCAACAGAGGCAAATTATGGGAAAGAATCTGGTAGTTTATATGATAAAGTCGTACTATATGCCTTCTTACAAGGGCTGAGCCCAAAACTATATCGAATGATAATATCTAAAAACATTCAAACATTGGACCAGGCAGTTCAAGAAGTAGAAAGAATGGTAGAAATTCACACAACTGTGGCAATCCACAATAAGTCAAGAATAGATAACGCAGGAGAATCAACGACGGGACGATCACGAAAGGTTTCCCCCGCATTTTTTTTCAAGAGATAATTCCTGAATACAAAATCAAAATAGGCCTTCTGACCTCACGAGGCAGAGAACTGTATGTTTTGCACCTACCAATACGACAAATTACGCAAATAATTCTCCTTCAATTATATGCTATGAATGTAATCAAGCAGGCGGTATTGCCAGGGAGTTCCGTTCTAGAGACAACTATGCACCAGCAACCCCTAATTATAATAACCGTTATAATAACCTGGGTCAGGAAGCTATAGAGGATTACCCCGCAACCCTTACCAACACGGTTAGCGTTTACAACCATCCCCCTAACAGACAAAATAATTATCGTTTTCCCAACCCAAATACTCGGCAAAACACATGCCAGTACAGTGCAAGGACAGTATATCCCACTAGATTTAATAGGAATACGGGTAATAATAGAGGAAATTTTGCTCCTTCGGTTAGTTTTCCGTCATTACGAAATGATCAAATGCCGTGGGCTGTCAGCACTAGAAATCCCAACCCGTGTAACAATACTTGGAAATCACGACAGTCAAACGTCAATCAGCTAGCTAGGTAAGTTCCCACTGAACCCCAATTTCAAACACCAACTTACCAAATCAATGCACAAAGAAACTAATCAGGCCCCCAAGAAAAGTAACCGAAACCCTGGAGGCCAGTATTATTTATTGCTCCTATCCAGTAGTACCTTCTTTAAATGATAATAATGATATTTTACCTACATTTAAAGATTTTGGTGTTGTAAATATTTATTTCAATGACAGTTAATATAATAAGCTCAAATGTGTTCAATAAATTACCAGCGTATATCAAGCGACGGAAAAATTTCAATATTCCCATTTTAACTAGCGTCACAGGGCAAATGTTGGAAGCAAAAGGGTCATTTTCCCTACCAACTTCATAATATGTATGATTTTTCCATACGATGCTGTAATCGGTGCTAATTTTCTAAAATCTAATAAAGTGCTATTAGATGTAGCCAATGACGGACTCATATATCCACCCAATCCTATTCTCCGACGCGTTGAGAAAGGAAATGCAAAAGCTAATAGATTAAAGTCTTTTGTGCCCCATTTCTCGTCTGGTAGGAGAACAAATTCCAGTGGCAAATGGATTTAGTCTATAAAGGCAAAGACAGGGGAGATGCAGAAGTATAGGCAAGTAGAGATTAAGGAAATATCAGGGTTGTGGAATGAGGTAATAAACCTCAACGCGCTCCGCGTAGGACAAACCCCTCTAGCAGAAGATTTGACACAATAAAATGCCAATCTTAACTTATTCGAAAATAAATCGGAAAAAAATATTATGAGTTTATCGTACGGAAAAAAATTCCCCCAAAAACAATGGAAAGAGTTCAGATCTCGCAAGTGATCGAACCAGTAAATGATAAATCTGAAATTTGGTTTGCACCTCTGTTGGAAGAAAGCCCTGAAGACCTGTTATGCAAAGAGCACATCATATCCTATAAAAAAGGGGAACGTTTTATTTGGTTAAAAATACCCACGAAAATGATACATTCAGAGGCAACGCTGTAGCGTTGCCTATAGTAAAGGCCATACGGTTCCAATGTTTTATTTTT
>JAQQPU010017545.1:1892-18552 GCA_029168905.1 Artemia sp. Kazakhstan ARC1039
TGAAATACTCGCGAGAATCAAGAGGTATTAAATAGCAACCCCCCCTCCACCCCTTCCTTTGAACTAATTATGTTTATACCTGAAGGCCCAATGAGAGTTAGAATGTTTTGGTATTAACACACACCTATTAGGCATCTGCTATCCTCCCTAACAAGGAAAGAAACAGAGAGTGTAAGGCAGTGGCAGATCCCGGGGAGGGGAGAGGGGGCGCCCCCCTTAACGTAGTCTAAAGTAATGTAATTTACTTAATTAACGCAAGATTGCGTTAATTGAACTTGCTCCTAACGCAAGTTTATCGGATCAACCTATTTTGCCCCCCCCCCCCTAAAAAAATCCTGGATCCGCCCCTGGTGTAAGGGCACTATAAATTTTAATTTGTAATTCAATGAACCCCGTTCCAAAGTTTATGCGACCACCTCTTCCACATAAAGTGCCCCTGGAAAAATAAATAAGTATTAATTCATTGAACCCTTATGGCTCTTTACTTAAGTAACGCTATAGCATTGCTTCTGGCCTAAAAAGTCGAGTAGAAATTTCAGCTTCGATTTTTATGAATATCCGAAATTATCTGAGGGGAATATGTTTGGGGGAGCATATTCCATGGCTGGGAAATTTCTGCTGGGTGGAATTTAACGCGGGGGTATTATCAGCAGGAAAAGAAAATGTTCTTGGAGGGGGAGGAATTTCCCAGGGGGTGAGTTTTCCAAATGTGAATTATTCAGGGAGGGGACGACTAAACCCATTCGATAATATTCTAAATTTTACATCTGAAAGTAACGGGAATAAAGAATCAACGGAAATGTCAGAGATAGCACTTCAGGTTCCTTTAGACGATTATTTTCGTGTCTTTTGAAAAAAAGACATTTTCAAAAGACAGATTATTTTCATTTGTATTACTTTCTCTGTGGCTGCTCAACTATGCATGTGAGGGGGAGACTTCTCCCCCACCACTGTTTACGCTAAGGTTTCAGTTTTTATCTCAAGGCTTAAAAAGGAACGCAATGCGATAAAAGTATAACTCAAAATTGCATATTATGAGTTGAGGCTCATCCAAATCATGGGCCAGGGGGCTCAGCATTCCACAATCTATGAAAGCAATCCTGCAATAACTAAAAATATAAAGTATTTTTGAGTATTTTAGCGTCTTCCACAACTCAAACGGTCCAACATTCTACAGCCTAAAGAGTCTCTCTAATCTCCTAAATCGGGAACAGAGGAGATAAGTGAAGTTCCGCCCCGTATTGGATTAGTCTCCAACCTCACCCTCCCCCTCTCCTACTGTCTATGCTAAAGTTTTCTTCTTTATGCCAACTACGCTGTCCCCACTCCAAAGACTTTAATAAGGTAAAGTTTTGTATGGGAAGAATACATAGTAAGTCTATTATAAAATACTTAAAATTACAGCCATACTTAAAATAAGGTTAAAATACATACTTTGCAAATTATTGTGGCACAAAAAAATCCGAAAAATGGTCTAATCAAAACGATGCAGTTCTTTCTGCATCAACAAATGGAATAACCTAGCAAGATCCATTCATTGTTGCGTGAAAAAATCAGGTTTGATTTTTCAGAGGCATGTAAATTAAGCTGTTTATGGCAAAGGCCATAAGGCTTCAATGTTTTATTATTATTAATTTAAAAAAACCTTACATAAAAATAAGTTTTCTAAAAAGAGTAAAGAGCCATATTGAACTCAGGACCAGCAGAAATTAATTCCTATTATAGTTAAAACTGAAAAAGACCAGAAATTACTGTTAAAGAATAAACAAAACCCCGAACGAACAGAAATTAAAATTAACTATCTTGCAAACGTAAAAATAACCGGTGCAAACATAAATAAATGAATAAATCTTATATAGCTTCAAAATTTTTTATTACTTTCCCCCCAGAGCTGCTTTATATGCAAGGGTTAAAAATACCCTTTTGTTAAAAATAGTTGAAAGGTTAAGTAACAAAACTCTGGCGTCGACAAAACCCCCCAGGGCCCGGGGGCAGGAAGGGATTCTCGTATAAACTTCAAAGAGGGCTCATTTGATTGGAAGTTCTAGTCCAGCTCTTAGGATTCAAAATCGATCGAAGGGCAACCCCCCCCCCACAAGCCCTTTTTCCCCACCCCTTCCTTTGAACTAATTCTGTTTATACCTGAAGGTCAGATGAGAGTTAAAATGTTTTGGTATTAACACACACCTATTAGGCATCTGCTCTCCTCCCTAACAAGGAAAGAAACAGAGAGTGTAAGGCAGTGGCGGATCCAGGGGAGGGGACACTACCCCACAACCCTCAAGGCAAGGGTTTTAAGTTATACCCTGGGGGCATATAAGGTTTTTATAGAAGGCGGTGTCGTAGAAACTTCAAAAAAGGCTCATTCGATTGGAAATTCAAAGGGCTAGTGCCCTTTTTAATAGTCGAAAGTGATTTGAGGGCAACTAACCCCCCTCTCACGCCCACCTTTTCCCCAAACACATCCAATCAAAATTTTGAGACAGCCATTTTATTAAACGTAGTTTTAAGTTCTGGATAATTAGGTCTTTAAGGATGAAAACTCCCCCACAGCCCTCAGGGCAAGGGTTGTAATTTAAGGATTCTCCGAATCCTTCCCATTATTTCTTATGGAAGGGATGCTCGTATAAACTTTAGAGAGGGCTCATTTGACTGAAAATTGAAAGTTCTTGTTCACTTTTTAAGAGTCAAAAGAGATTGGAGGGTAACTAGCCCCCCCCCCTCCTCCAAGCCCTAAATGCATCAGATAAAAATTTTGAGATAGACATTTTGTTAAAATAGTTCAGAGTTCTGAGAACAAAAAAACTCTGGTACCGACACAGCCCACCAGGGCCTGGGGGTAGGCGTTTTAAGTTATGCCCTGGGGCATAACTTATTAAGGGGGGTTTATAACTTATGGGAAAGGGTTTGTATGGGAAGAACACATAGGAAATTTATTATAATTATCCAATTATAAGGTTAAAATACATACTCTGTGATAGATGCAAAATTGCTTTGGCACACAAAATCCTATTAAGGTCAATTCCAAACAGTCGTGATGCCTTTGTTTCAGCAAGTGAAATGGTCTAAACCTCCTTATTGGAGCTATTTTTTCAATCCATTCATTGTTGTCAATCGCTGTCCACAAGTTATGCAAGCTGTCTATTGTTCATATATAAGGTTTTTATCAAAGAGGTAATTGTATAGACTTTGAAAAAAGCCTCATTCGATTTAAATTGAAAGTTCTAGATCTGTTTTTTAAAGTCAAGAATAATCGGACAGTAAGTCCCCCCCCCCATGCCATAAAAACTTGAAACTTTTTTCAATCAAAAACGAACAAAAATTAATGAAAAAAAACTTTCCAAAAAATAAGTTTAAACGAGTGAAACTTAAATTGAATATGCAAATCAAGTTAGAATCGAATAAAAATAACTACAAACATGAGTTTGGGTATCGCCTCACTGCAGAAGCCTAAAACCTACTGCGTCATTGGCGCTTTACTGAAAACGAATTATATTACAAATGTTTTCTTTTGTACTTAATATTGAAAATAAATATTAAAATTACAGTAAAATTTTGAACTGATGAGCTTTTAGCAATTAATATCATTATGCATCAAATATTCAGTTTAATTTATTAGTGCTTTTCAAGATTGGTCAAGACAAATATAGTTTCACTACAAACAAAATTTGGATACTGTCCCTTTCTTTAACTGTAAAAACCTAAAGCCTTCTGCGTCATTGGTGCTTCACTGAAAACGAATTACTCGTATATTACAAATTTATTATTTTCCAGTTCTTACAGCATTGAAAATGAAAATAAAAATTACAGTGAAAAAAAATCTTGGAACTGATGGATCTTTCAACAATTAATATCATTATATATCGAATATTCAATTTGATTTAGTTTATACTTTCCAAGACTGTTTAAGACTCATATAGTTTTGCCATTTTTTTTTTAACTCTGCCATTTTTTTTAACTAATCGTGTTAGTTTGTTATGAAAACATTCTATGGCTTCTAGGCATTTCTATTTGAGCGGAAAACTGCACCTCAAACTTTGTGGAACATGCATTTTCTTGCATGAAACACCAAAATATAATAAAATGTCAAGTTTCAGAGTGTTCCACCACTCGCAATCAAGTGCCATTGGTATTTGTGAATCCGCATGGTCAATTTAGGGGGTGGGGGGTAGGCTAATTCTCATAGCAGCCCCATTCCGTCGTGGTATGATTTACATTTTCAACACCTGGCGTCCTGATTATTATATAATCTACCAAGCATACAACTACCCCAAATCAGTATCAATAAATAAATGAAACCCAAAACGAACAAAAATTAAAATAAATTTTAGAGTCAAACTCAAAACGAGCATAAATTAATGTGAGTAGGGTTCAAAACCCCTATGCTTTCTAAAAGCCAGAATATAATTTGTACTTTACTGAAAAAAATTCAAATGAGTTTACTGAAAAAAAAAAATGTGCATTGTCAATTTAATATACATATGCTGATATTTATTCCCTAAGATCTTAATTAAATTTTGATTTTTTAAAGTTACAAAAGTGAAAACATTTCAAAGAATTGTTTTCAGTAAAGCGCCAATGACGCAGTAGGTTTTAGGCTTCTACTGTGAGGCGATACCCAAACTCATGTTTGTAGTTATTTTTATTCGATTCTAACTAGATTTGCATATTCAATTTCAGTTTCACTCGTTTTAAGATTTATTTATTCATTTACATTAATATATATTGTATGTTTGTTCGCATTGATTGTTTATTTAATTTCTGTTCGTTTTAAGTTTCATTTATACTTTAATAGCAAAATATTCGTTTTCGTTTTAAGCTTGATTTTCATATTCAATCGAAGCATTACTCGCTTTAAGATCTATTTATTCATTTATATTATTACTTGTTGTATGTTTTTTGTTATGATTGTTTATTTAATTTCTTTTCGTTTTGGGTTTCATTTATCCTTTAATAGTAATTTCTGGTCGTTTTGAGTTTGAATTTTAACAGGTATTTGTATCTCCTGAGCTTAAGTTTAAAATGGCCTTTACTTTTCTTTGAAAAACTTATTTTTTGGAAAGTTTTTTTTTAATTATAATAATAAAACATTGGAGCCGTATGGCCTTTACTATAGGCAACGCTACAGCGTTGCCTCTGATGTTTTAAGCAGGCACTGATAAATATTGCTATAAGTTTCTTTGGATTATTAATAATAGAATATATTTCTCAGTGTTGTGATTGAAAATCAGCTAATTTGAATTGCCTATTGACATTTTATTCTTTAAAAGTTTAAAATGTTGTTTGAAATATTTTATGTCTATATGCTGAGAGAATAGGGTTCCTTGACTATACTGAAGGTTGGGACAATCTCTCTCTCTCTCTCTCTTTCTCTCTCTGTATACCATTTATTATAGGTTTTACGTTGGATGTGACGTTTGTAATAATTGGTTTCATGGTGAATGTGTTGGTATTACCAAGAAAATGAGCAAAAAGATGACTGAATTCATTTGTCAAGGGTGCAAAAAAAGAGGAGACCAAAAACAAGAAGAGGTCTATTGCATATGTAGACAGCCTTATGATGAGTCTCAGTAAGTGTTAATTCTCTCCTTTATTTTTCTTCTTCATTTTGTTTTAGTTTATTCTCTTGTGTTATATTGTCCATTTTCTTCGCATATGTTTGAAGCTGTTAGTATACTAAAAATAAGAAAAAGAAACCAGAAAAATACATTTTTCAATACATAGATATTGAAAAATATATTTTTTTCCCCTCCCCCTACATTTTTGTGAATTGACGCCAGTGTAAATAAGATGAATAATCCATGATGCACCATAAATCAATCGGTATTGATAAATCGGTATAAATATACTTCCATCTAATGGCTGCGTATGTACCAACGTTTTGCTATGTTTTTGGTTTATTTTTGTTAATTTTTCGTATTTGATCCAAAGTAAGCTAATGGGGATTTAATAATGGTTAAAAAACTACTTAATTTTTACGACATTAATAAGGACAATAACGTATGTTAATTAAAGTGTTTTATATGAGGAGTATTAAACGAGAATTGACTGTGGTATCTGGAAAAAATTATTCGGATTGTTGCTCTCAATATTTTAATGATCTATGGACTTAAATGAGTACAAATTAAGGAGATATAAAACATTTCTTCCATGAATTCCTTTGCATGTGTAGGCTGGAACTCTGGCTGGTAAACTGTCTCAAATCTTCTTCTATTAGGCAAATAGACAGATGAAAATTTATGACGTTAGATCAATGAGAGAAGATCAGTGTGTTTCGGTAAGAAAACAAAAAATGAAGTAATTTAACTGCAATATTACCCGTATCAGTAAATATAACCAGCCAGTCGTTAAAAGTCTACTGCCCCCTCCTCCCAAAATTTAATATATCGACGCCTCCGCTCTACAGGAGGAGTTGAATTAACAATTTCTGGTTTTAGTTAATAAAGTAGCTTCTAGTATATCAAATAATTTTTTACTGTACAATTTTTCGTGTTTTGAAACGAATACAATTTTCAACTGTACAGTTTCAACACAGACATTGAAAGGTCGTGACACATGAATCTGGAGCATAATTCGATGAAATCTGGCACAATGTACAAAATTGTGCAATTTTGAGTGAAAGCTTAGTCGGTGTGACACCAACATAAAATCGAAACGAAATAAGATCTATTTAAAGCAGGTATTTATTTATTTATTTATTTTAATGCTTAGTGCTAAAATTTGGCGCAAACATTTTGCATATACTCAGCCAGTTTTAGATGCTTTAATTCTTGCCTTGACACAGATGAATGCTATCTACATTTGTGTCAAGCTATGGAACAAAATTTGTCGATTAGGCAAAAATAATTATTTGAGTTTCTCAATTGTTTCTCTCAAATTCTGAAACAGTAATGTCCCAAATTTCAATGGGAATTTAAAACTATTCAGTTGTTCGAAAATTTTAATCTAGGCTAGAATATGTTGGATTTTCTGGGTAATACAGGACTTGAATAGATAGTTTTTTTTTTGTTTTTTTTTTTTTTAAGACAAACTCGTTACTTCTCCTCGCTGAATGTCGAGTTTTTACTTTCGGTTTGTTTTATATGCTATCTCTGAAATACCAATTTTCTGTTTTATTAATTATGCAAAAAAAAAGCAATGGGTTTTTCGTAAATATTTATGAAAATAAAATCCCTTTACGCCAGTGAAATATTTGAAAAGCTCTCTCTCGTTTTTAAACGCAAACCTCAGGTTTTGGACCGTTTCTTTGAAGGGTTGATTTTTTTTTGTATTTATCACAGAGAGAGAGGCGGGTGGGAATCCTGCCATATAATATCCTTAATTTTTACACCGAATGAGCATATAAACTTTGATATATTTAAAGTCCTATTATCTATTAAAAATTTGGTAAATTTTTACCAAATCATATTATTGAGTAACAACTAAAGTGAATATACCATTTGATGCCTTTTTAATGCTGATTACGAATATAATAATCATTTTTGTCGGAAATGAATTTTAGCCCCCCCCCCCCAACCTAACCTAACCCCCACCCCCAAATGTGGCAAATATATATCCTGAATTGACCTATATAGGGGGGGGGGATAAAATTCATTTCCGACAGAAATGATTATTATATTCGTAATCAGCATAAAAAAGGCATCGAATGGCATATTCACTTTATTTGTAAGTCAATAATATGATTTGGTAAAAATTTACCAAAAATTTAAGGATTTTTGACTTCATACTTTGGATTATCATTCCTGCAACCTCAAAAATAACATTGCATAATGGGGCTATTTAGGGACATTTCATATGCACATTGTGTATTATCCATAGGCAAGCGGACACCTAAGGAAAGTCCAAGTTAACCCCCATCGCCAAAATATAAAATAACATGAAAATGCTAACTTTTGAAGTATTTTAAGATTTCTGACAGATTTTTTTTCCAAACTCGACCCCCCTCCCTCCCCCAAAACATATATTCTGGATGCGACCCTAAACACATCAATTACTATTGCAAGTCTTGATGCTAACCTCAAAAGCATATGAAGCTAACAAGAAACCCAGTATACCAAACTTCAAAACAATGCACTGTCTTTACCAATTGCAGGCCTCCCACTCCCACTGGGTTCATAATTTAGAAACAAGGTTCATAAAGTTTTATTTTTCTTGTCTTCAGCTGGAAAGTACTTGCGGTTGCTGTCTTTTTCCTTATAAGGGACAAGCGAAGCAAATGTATGTGCAAGAGTTTTATTTAAAACCTTTCAAACTGTAACACTGCATGTTTTGTGAACATACATTTTCTTCTCTTCCAAAAGACATTGTTACATCTAACTTGGTTCCTGTATTGCCCCTATATCTTCTTGTACTAAGCTATCTTTTAGTCTTTTCCTTTTTCTGGCTTGAGTCTTTGCTACCTTCATAGAGTCGGATCATGACCGAGGAAAAATTATTGATGAAAGTCAAAATGCTCAATGCTAGACTGATAGTCTCTGACGCTCTAAAGAAGTTTGAGAACAGGCCCGAGATAGTCCCTATTACCAGAGAGCTGTTGAATTTGGGGTGAAATGAGTGCCAGAGCTATAAACTGTTCCTGGAAGCTGAGCGATCTAGACAGGCTGAAGAGGAGTCAAAAGTAAAGAAGAAGAAGAGATGAAGAGCAAAAAAAGAAGGATGTTATCTGAGATGAAGACCATTGAACACCTGGAAAAAGATTTTATTGAGAAGAAGTCAGTTGAAAACGAGAAGGGACAAGTAGCAGAAAGGCTTCTTCAAGAAGCTGAAAAAAGCCATAGATGCCAAAAACTGTAGAAATATGCCTCGCACAAAGTATGATCGAGGCTTTGAGCCGGAAGATGCGCGAAGAAGATGAGGCAGCCAGAGAGATTGAGCGGATACAGAGCAGGGTAAACAAACGAAAGTCGTCTTTAGTTTCGTCATATTTTGCCAAAGGATCTTGTAGAGTGGACTATTTTGTACTATTCTATTTTGTACTTTTATACAAATTAAACGCATTTAACTGAACTCATGAAAAAAAAAAAAAAAACAAGAAGAATATGTGCACATGTGATGAAAACACCAAATGCCACTTTTTTGTGTCCACGGACAGTTTCTGAGGTGCACATATCGTAAATTTAGGTTCATAATAGGTTCATAAAAAGCGCAATCAAAAGTTCATAAACTTCATATTTTTGTGGTCAAAAGTTTATAAAGTTCATATTTTTCACAAAAAATCTAGCGGGAGGCCTGCAATTACAATTTAATTCCACCTAAATTTGACGCGTACTTGAAGTTCAACAACCCTGCAAATCTGGAAACTCAATTACATGAAATAGAGTAATTACTCAAATTTTGGGCATTCAATGAATAATGTTTATTTTGAATTAGCATCTGATAAATATAATTATTCACGATGTTAAGTTTACGCATCGTCAGATATATCAAAAGAGTCGGATTTTCATGCTCATTTCAAATATATAAATTTCATTAAGTTTAGTCTTACCAATTAAAGTTTACGAGCCTGAGAAAATTTGTTTTATTTTCAATAAAAGGGGAAACACCTCCTAAAAGTTATAGAATACTAATGAAAATCACACCTCCAGATTCAGCATATCAGAGAATCCTATTAAGGAAGTTTCAGGCTCCTATCTCTGAAAATGTGGAATTTTGTTTTTTTTTGTCAGAAGAAAGATCACGGATCCGTTTTTTTTTTTTTTTCAGAGGTAATAGCATTGATCCAATGATCCTAGAATATCGGGAGAGGGCTCGTTTGAACGGAAATTGAAACTTCTATTGTCTTTTTTAAGTGACCAAAAAGATTGGAGGGCAACTGGACCTCCTCCCAAGCCCATTTTCCCCCAAAATGGCCCGATCTAAAAGCAATTTTACAGGAACGGGAGATTCTTAGCGAGAATGAGACTGTCTGGAGGAAAGTTGACGCAGGGGGGGAGGGGTACACTTCACGTTGGATGGAATTTCCACGGAGGAGTTTCCCGTGAGGGGGAGGGGTATATTTCAAAAAGGGTGAGCCAGATTTACCGGCATTATTTGAAAAACGATTAGAAATTATTCTATATATGAAGGGACCCCCCCCCCTTCTTAATACTTTATTCTTTACGCTAGAGTTTGAATGTTGACAAAAATTGAAACAGGGTGACCGTTTAATTAAAATAGGAAGCTTTTTTAAAAGTTCTAACAGCTTTAGCGTAAAGAGCAAGGCATTTAGGAGGGTGCTACCCTTCATATCCGGAATAAATCTGCCAAAATCAATATACATATTTTGTTTAATTTTTCATGTATGGTGAGTCAAATTCGAACCTGCATTAGTTGAAAAACGTTCAGAAATCAAATTTTTTTAAAAAATCAAGTTTTTTTTACTGAAAGTAAGGAGCGACATTAAAACTTAAAACAAACATAAATTATTCCGTATATCAAAGGGAGTGTCCCCTCCTCAATTTCTGTCTCTTTACGCTAGTTTTTTTTTTTTTAATAAGCAGACTTGTGACAAAAAGTCAAAATTCATCGTAAAGAGCGAGGCGTTGAGGAGGGGACAGCCCTTTCATATACGGAATAATTTCTGTTCTTTTTAAGTTTTAATGTTGCTCCTTACTTTCAGTTAAAAAGGAACTAGTTTTTTTTAAATCACATGAAGACTTTAGCCTGTGATTAATGTCACTTACGGCCCATTAAGAAGCGATAGTGACGGAGCCAATAAAACAGACAAAAGAGAGAACTCGTGAAGGCACATTTTAAAATAGATTTCATTTTCTTCTTCCTAAAAACAAGAACAGAAATTCCTTCCTAAAAGACAAGTAGCGAGCATACACATAGTGGGACTCCCCACATTCATCAAATGTGTATCTGAATGGATCCATCTTCTTGGGACAAATTGAATGGCCTGAAATATTTTTCAGGTCTATGAAAAGGTCTATTCTTTTTTCCAAGGTTTAGCTGTTATAAGTCAAGATTTTGCACTTTTAGGTTGCTTTTTGTCTGTTGTTCATTTATTCTAGACGTTAGATTACTAGAAAAAAAAGATGAACAAATGTTAAATAGTCGAATTCAAAGAAGTACCTCTGCGCCCAAATAAACTGTGGAATTGAATAACAAAACAAGATAGCGAATATACCGAATTTGTTACGCATTTTCGTTTCTATGGTTACGAGTACTGACAAATTGTTTGTATTTTAACAAACCTAAGCCCATATGTGGTAGCAGTGAAAGACAGAGTATAGAGTTTAGAGTCTAAAAATTAAAAAAAAGAACCTAGTGTATTAGAGATGTGTTTGGAATTGATACTCTTGAGATCAGTACTATTGCTTTCGAAATTTTACAGAAATGCAGTGTTATCATGTCTGTATGTTCATCAGCCTATGCAAAAACTTTATTTTTTTTATACAAGAAAAATGTTTTTATCTTGAGTAAAGAGATGCTTCATGAAGAAAATTGTCAAGAAGATAAAACGAGAATATTTCCTGTAATTTTTTCTCTGGTTGAAAATATCCTTGTTTTTTTTCTTTATTTTGTCATTCATAGCCAATGTGATCTTAGCAATTATTTAGAAGCTTATTTGATACCTTTCCTGGACACGAAATTCAGTGTCACTTTTTCCTTTTAAAAGGAGTTTGTAAATTTAGCAACTTGGTCACTCAGTTGTACAAGTGTATGAAAACTGATTAACTTACGCTATTTATTTCTCAAATCATAGAAAGCAATTTTCTCATTTTCAGGTTTTACATTTGCTGTGATAAATGTCAGGAATGGTTCCATGGTCGATGTATTGGCGTATTGGCTGCCGAAGCCTCATCCATTGATGAGTATAATTGTCCAAACTGTGATCCCGAATCTCTTATCAACAGAGCCAATTTCAAGCGTTTAACCGCTTATGATTATGAACTAGTAACGAAACTTTTGAAGCAACTAATTGTAAGTTTTGTTTTCCACAGACTGACACGTGATTACAAGTTGAATAAGGGGAAAAATTAGGGGTTTTCTACTATGATAAGTCTTAAAGAAGAATTACAATTTTTTTTTTCAAAGATTTTAGAGTAATCATACTAATACTACTTCTGACAACTCATTGCAGCTCTAAACTGACTGAGGCTAATGTAGCTGGGCACAATCCCCCTTCTATGTCAATGATTAGTTTCTCTAAATCAGTTCAGTTCTGCTCCGTTTACTTGGTCTTCATTTCTTTGAGAAGTACTACTGCTCAAGATCACCCTGAAAATTGGTCTGGGATCACAATTTTGGTTAGAAAACTTGTCATACATCCGTCTTTTTTAATAATCGTGTTTAAAAAAAAGAGCGCATCTAACAGCTTTTGAAAAGGGTCTAGAAGGTTATAAAGAATCCTTTCGTGAATCTTTATCCTCGATCCGGCCCTCAAATATGGCCCAGAACAATGTTTATTTTTGACCATCATGAAGCCATATTGTTCAGCTACATACGGTAGTGCAACTGTTATAGGTTTAGTGCTACTGTTATAATCGTAAAAAAATACGATTTGACGTGGGAGCTGAATTCCAGTTTGCTCCCCTAGTTTAGTAATATCCTCCAGAGTTCATAGAGTTCAGAGATGTTTCATTGAACAACAAGTATCACAAAAATACACAAAAAATGGTACTGGTGCATTAGATGGTCACTTCTAAAAAGTCAAGTTTGGTTAATGCTAATGAAATAAAATAAAATAGGATGAATATATAATAGTTTATAAATAAATTTAGGCTATGTATTTGCGCATTAGGGTAGGGGAGGGGGTTGAAAGGTAATGTATAGTATATATTAAATATGTAACCTAACCTAACCCAGGTACAAGACATATTGTTCAGCTACATACGGTATTGCTACTGTTATAGATTTTTTGTTATCTGATTTTCTTCCAAATCTATTCCCAGATTTTTCAAAGCTTTGAATGAAAAAACTCATGAAAAGCAGAAAAGTCTTGGTTTCTCTCCTGAAAAATTGTGAAAATCTTAGATTTGTCCTTTTACCTTAAGCTAATGAGGAAATGGCGTAAAATTGCTGATAAAATAAGACGTGACGTAGTTAGTCTGCATAAATAACGTTTTTTCTAAAATTTTGGTCCTTCAGAGATCCGTTTTTAGACTTTATTAGGCAATATATATGCACATACAGACAATTCTTGTTGAGAGATTTGAAGATGTACTATTAATATGATGTCAAAATATATAAAATTATATTTTAGTGTTTAAAAAGCAGGGAGAGGGAGGGTGGTTTGTGGCAAATTATCGGGGACTTGTCTCGTCGTTTGATTACTTTTTGCTCGACAGATTTGCTGGCAAGATGTTATTAATTGAAATGAGGACTGATAGTTTGCCACTGGGCCAAAGAAGAAGGTTTATCGGGAGAGAAAGGTCAAAGGCTGGTCCTTATTTTTCCTATGTGTGGAGCTTTAAAGGAGAGTGTATATCACCTGATATTTGAATGTGAGGAGCTTAGTGATTGGAGATTCGAAGTGTTTGGTAGGGGGCGATTTTGAATCTGAGTGGTTGGTGAGAGTGTGTGCGGATGCATGTTTTATGGGTGTCAGATGTTTGGCACAATTCCTTTGTCTCCTGATGAATCTTAGAGATATGTTTCTGTAGGATTATGTTAGGAGTTGTGTAATTTCTGTGTAACTGTTCATTGTTTTATATTTTTTGCCATGGCCTATGGGCTTTTAGTGCAAATAAATTCTATTCTATATGATTTTCCATTAAAGTGGCATTTCTTTGGGATATCAACTGATTATTTTTCCTTTTTAGGGTCACAAAAATTCCGGACCTTTTAGGGTCCCTGTTGATAGGAGAGAGGTGCCTAATTACTACAATATCATAAAGAATCCTATGGGTAAGTTATGTGTATTGATTTGTTTGAAAGGGTAACCAATTCTAAACATATTGGGATATATCTTGAATATAGATCTTAGCCTTGAAATAAACTGTAAAAAAAAAACGACGAGATTGTCATTCATGGTATATTTTATGTCCAAAGCCATGGGTTCTATCAAAGCCGTATCCAGGTGTGGGAGGGTACTGAGTTTTACTCCCCCCCCCTCCTCCCCCCCCCCAAAAAAAAAACAAATTGCCCGACTTGGGAAACAAATAACAAAAACGCATATAATCAAATTTTTGGTGCGTTTTGTAAATTTCAATTTTGTTAGCCCCCGCCCTCGAGCGAAAGTCCTGGATGTGCCCTTAGGTCTTATGTATACTACCCATTGAGCCCTTTCTCCCTGTCAGAATTTCAGGATTGTTAAGCTTAGACAGCTCCTGGGAAGCTTTTCCATTTATTTAATACATTGTTTATTGTCAAGATAAATCAATAAATTGATCTAAAACTTGAAAACAGTTGATATCCTTGACACAAAGATTAAATTTTTCGAATACTGACCGGTTGTTAGGTTTTAACTATCGAACTGTTTACACATTTAAGAATAATTTTTTCCAGAATTTTAACAAAGCCATTTAATTTTATGATCATTGCTTCCTATTTCAAGTTTTACAGAATGCCTAGTCAACAGACTCCAGCATAGACTAATACATAGGCTCTACAATATTGGAAGGTTTTTGCATACTGGTAAACTCCCATCTTCAGAAGATTTTCAAAGCCTCTTAAAGCTTGGAAGATTTAAAGATGAAGATGAAGAAGCTTTTAATCTTAAAGATGATAAGAAGAATAAAGCCTTTGATCTTTATGTTTAAAGGTGAAGATTATCAAAGTTTTTCAGCTTTATAAAATTTATTTGACGAAAATCAGTTGAACCGCCTAGCAACGCATTCGGAGATTTGGCCTAACAGCTTTCAGATTAAAGTCGGGTCAGACTCACTATGGAACCCAGCAGAGAGAAGGTAACTTTACCAAAATTCAGTGGAACTGTCTAGCAACGCATTTGGTGATTAGAGTCGGGTCAGACTCACTATGGAACCCAGCACAGAGAGCGTAACTTTACCAAAAATACAGTAGTTGTTTAAAATGCCCATGGTAGTAAAGATTATCAAAGTTTTTTCATTTTTATAAAAGTTATTTGACGAAAATTCAGTTGAAACGTCTAGCAACGCATTTGGAGATTTGGCATAACAGCTTTCAGATTAAAGTCGGGTCGCACTCACTACGGAACCCAGCAGAGAGAACGTAACTTTACCAAAATTCAGTGGAACTGCCTAGCAACGCATTTGGAGATTAGAGTCGGGTCAAACTCACTGTGGAACCCAGCACAGAGAATGCAACTTTACCGAAAATATAGTAGCTATTTAAAATGCCCATGGTAGTAGCTTCTTCCTCAATTTCCATGTATTATTAAAACATTTTGCTTCGTTATTAGATTCTACCACCACAGCTGGAAGGAGTTTTACTACCTTAAGAAGATTGAAAAAATACCCTAAAAGTTCCATGACAGAGACTCAGCTGAATAAACTTTTGCAAATCTTAATAGTCTCCGAAATTTTGTCCTGTGACAAAGAAGAAATTATAAATATCCTAGCAAAAATAGACCAATGAAATTAAATTTGGCTTTGTGTCAGAAAATCATTGAACTGTCCTCATTTAATATGTAAAATGGATACATTTGTATTACCGAATAAAAGCTTACAATTTTATGTTTGTGATAAAATGGTTGGGTTGGCAGCTGTGTCATCCCTCTGGAAAAACTCCTAAACCTTTGTATGTATTCAGAGTGGCGATATTTTGAACATCATTTTATGTTTAGTATTAGTTAAAAAACTTTTTCCACAAAATAAGTTTTTCAAAGAAAAGTAAAGAACTTCATTTAACCAAAAATGAGCAAAAATAAAATCAAATAATCTACCAAGCGTGAAACTACCATAAATCAGCATCGATAAATTAATGAAACCCAAAATGAACAGAAAATACAATAAATAACCGAGAAACTCAAAACGAGCAAAAATTAACAATAGTAGGGCTCAAAATCCCTATGTCTTCCCAAGGCCAGAACATAATTTGCGCTTTACTGAATAAATATAAATGTTTTTACTTTTATAGCTTTAATAAATCAAATAATGTTAACATTTTGATTACTAAATATCAGTATATGTATATTAAGCTGACAATGCACGTTCATTCGTATTTTTTTGCCCTGAGGGCTGGGGGGGGGTTGTCATCCTCAAAGACCTAATTCCCGAAACTTTCAACTACGTTGAACAAAATGGCTATCTAAAAAATTTTGATTGGATGTGTTTGTGGAAAAGGTGGGTGTGAGAGCCGGGTTATTTGCCCTCCAATCACTTTCGACTTTTAAAAAGGGCACTAGCCCTTTGAATTTCCAATCGAACGAATCTTTTTTGAAATTTATGCGACAATGCTTTCTATAAAAGCCTTTTATGCCCCCAGGGCTTAACTTACAACCTTTGCCCTGAGGGCTGTGGGGGAATGTCCTCCTCAAAACATAATTTCTATCTGGAAATCAACTACGCTGAACAAAATGGTTATCTCAAAATTTTGATTGGATGTGTTTGGGGAAATGGTGGGCTTGGAAGGGGTGTTAGTTGCCTTAAAATCGCTTTCGACTATTAAAAAGGGTACAAGCCAATCCAATTTCCAATCGAATGAGTTTTTTTTCGAAGTTTCTAAGACAACTCCTTCGATACGAAGCACCCTGGTCTAAGACCAAGAAAAAAAAAATACATTGTGCCAACATCGTTCTTTACTTAGGCAGCGC
>JAQQPU010017547.1:0-10924 GCA_029168905.1 Artemia sp. Kazakhstan ARC1039
AAAAGTGGTATTCACTTGTCCTGATATTGACTGCTATGTTAATACTCTTGGCCCAAGACAACAGGGCAATGGAATGGACTATTACAAGGGTCGCTCGTCAATGTCTGGCTACGGTCTTGGCAGCTGGTTTGCTAAGCTGTTTCGCTCTTCACTACCACTGGCTAGAAAATATCTTGTACCGGCTGCGACAGATTTTGCATCCTCTACACTATACGATTGGGGCTCTGGCAAGGATTTTAAAAAAAGCGCTTCGGAAAATCTTAGGTCCAGTGCGCGAACACTTGGCGTGAAATTAAAACAGAATGGTAAAGGTTTAAAAAGGTCAAGAAACAACGCATCCCTCATCAGTCTCTACTCAGGTCGGAAACGTAAGACATCCCTTTTATCAAAGAAAAGAAGGAAAAAGCCGACACGTAGTGTAACCAGAAGTCCCAGGAAGAAAATTGTTAGATCGAAACTAGATTTCTTCTCCTAAGATGTCCTACCTACCGCATAAGGATTCTCAACCTTCAATCACCGCCTCATTGAATCTATTCAATGCCGAAAATGTTGATGTGAGTGTCAAGCATGGATACTATGAACAATTTTATCCACTACAACCCCTCCGACAATATCCACTTTCAAATTTATTCCAATGAAGACTACTTCATAGATTTATCGTCCACATTTATAGATTTGCAAATTAAAGTCCGGAAATCCGATAATACAATGCCAATTCGGGCCGATGGGATATCCTATGAAAATTGTATACTACATAATTTATTTCGTCAAATTAGTGTCTACATCAATGGCACGCTGGTGAGCACAAGCAACAATATCTCGAACTATGCAAGCTATATGCAATTCATGCTGATGACACCCAAGTCATACAAGGAATTGAGAGGCGCCTCCAATGGATATGAATATATTACTAATACTGATAGTACAGATGCACTTAAAAATGCTACAACTAGTGAATTACATCTAGTTGGAAAAATATATCATGAAATATTTAATATACCCCAATGGCTGCCACCCAATGTTAAAGTGGATATAAAATTGACGCTTGCACCCTCCAATTTCATATTGAGAAAAGAACTTGCTGGCAATCCCGATGTAAGTCTCTCCCTCACCTCAGCAATACTACATGTACGCAAACAGCAGGTTATGAGTTCTGTTGCTTTGGCCGTGGAAAAACTGAGAGCCAATGGCAACAATATTAAACTACTTGTTCCTCATACAATCACCAATCAACGTCATATTGCCAAGGGGTCACGCACCTTCACCGATTCATCCTTTATCAATGGCGAAATCCCCTCGAAATTGGCTTTGGCATTTGTAAAGAGCGCCAGTGCAATAGGATCATGGACTGAATGTCCACATAAATTCGAGATGTTTGGACTTTCATCTCTTGTGTGCAAAGTAAACGGCATCCCACTCTACAATCTATCTTTTGATAAATCCTATAGAACATTGTATGAGTTGACCATGCAAACCCTAGATCATGATTCGCAACTATTTAAAAATGGTATAACCGAAGATATGTTTGCTAAAACACATGGTATCATTGTACTGGATTTGTCGGGCACACAGGATATGAGTATAGTACGTACGGGGAGTGTGCGTTTAGAGTGTACATTTGCCGACCCATTGGCTGAGAGTATTGCCCTAATCTCACTAAATCAATATGAAACCTATTGGGAAATCACTCCCGAAGGCAGTGTTCTACTAGACTTGGCGCCATGAACACCAGTCAAATAATCAATGTATTTAATATGGATCCCTACATGTCCCAGTACAAATCCTATTGTCTACCCTCAGACTATCTTGGAAAAATTCAAAGCGTGAACAATACCTTGATTATTGTTAATAGCAGTCCGTCGACTGTGCTGACGGGTCATTGGCTGTGCATCTATCAAACAATGAAGAATATCGAATTTTTTGATCCCCTTGGTCTACCCTATACATTCTACACACCTCACATCAGCAACTATATTGAGAGCAGTGGGAAAACTATTATTCAAAATCGAAAGAGGGTGCAGGATCTAACGACTAAAAGCTGCGGCTTCCATGCACTACTATATTTTGTGTTCCGATGTCGTGGCTATACTTACAAGCAGTTTCTCCACATTTATAGTGACAATCCCCGTCTGAACGACTTTCTAGTGGAAAATATCCTCTCAGACCTATACAGTATTGATTTCAGTGCCCTAAGAGTAAAGTGCTTAAAAAATGTTTGTGAATTTGTTTATTAATAAAATGTATATATACAACAATGTCTTTAAATCTTCACTTTTAGATTTCTTCATCTTCGATGTATAGGCAACTGTCGTGAATCACTAATGCTGGTAAATCATTTGGATTCACTGTATATTGATCTTGATTGACTGCAAAGTCAGGGTCACATTTTCTACAGTACAATGTAACTTCACTCTTGTCATATCTCTTTGTATAGTCAATGATACTATTTGCATTCATATTATGAAATTCACGAGTTTCAATCTGTCTATTTGAAGCAATATCACATACAGTGTTTTCAAGTGGTGAATCACATTCGGTAACTGCCAAATAAAAATCACTTGGTTTATAGTCATAGTAGGCAGTGTCATCACAGCGATGACGTAGAAACCAAATTGTCTTGTTACCCCAACAGTTGAATCGTAGACCAGATTCCTCTTCCCAGAATAATTTAAATCCACGACGATACCAATCTCGAAGAAATAAACTAAAATCACGTTTGGAATTCTTTCCAATCATAGCGGGGTAAGTATTCTCCCACTGATCACATTTATCATTGTGACAATTGGAGCACAGGTGCCCTCTAGGGTGAGAGTCACACACCTCTTCAAGACATGAATTACATCCTTTAATTTGTACTGCATAGCCTCTATGTAATTTACAAGGATTACATAATTTACACTTTTCACTATAGTCATCAATAATTGTACAAATCTCACATTGAGTCTAACTGCCAAGAGTGTACAAGCACAATGGACATATATAGAACATTTTTTTGGTTTCCGATGTCAACTCACTCACAGCTAAAACGAAACTGATCGTCCTCGCTCGATAAATTCAAAGTGGAGGAAATGGGGGAGAGGAGTAGCTCTGTGACGTTACCTCTTTCGAATGATGGGGGGAGCCATCTACATTGAATCCATTGGCAATGTTTTCAAAAGTATATCCACAATATGATTCTGCTTCGTTCCAATTAATATATCAATAAATTGACTATAAGGATTTGAATTACATTTTAAAAGTTTCATACAATAGTCCAATGGGGGAGAATCAGTTTTCATTATATTGTCAAGTGTTCCCTGAGAGAATATCCTGCGTTGAAGAGATAATTCGAGAAAATCATCATCCAAAATCAAATGTTTTTCCATAAACACTAGATTTGATCTAATTCTCTCTTTCTCAAATTTATTCATTTTTCAGTCCTTTCACTCTGACTGCTGACTCTAGACTGAACCTGATTCGTTAGCCCTAACCAGAAAAGAAAGAAAACATTTTCGATTTCGAAACAATTTTATTGAATAATTACAACAACAACAATAATACAGAGCATGTACAATTAACGATACTGTTTATTGTCTTCAATATGTTTCACCAATGCACTTAAAGCACATTGAAGTCTATTCACATGTGCTATATCAACTTTTGCAGCGAAACATAATTGATCCTCCATTTTAAATTTGCTCAAGGATATCACATATCTTGCATATACTGCATTCCATTCCAGACAAAGCCGCGAACCTTTCGTGATTTCCACCGCAATGTTTGGTGCTCTTGTACTATTATCATCAACTCCACTATCAACTTCTAATAGTGTAAACATTCCACTCATCGCCATCACAAATATATATCCAAATGAGTAAAGTCAAAACTGTTCTTCTTCTCACTCCTTTGAATTCTATTCACAGACTAATAAAACTATAGCAAAAAACCCGTTCCTTATATTCCCACCGCCGCTAATATGTAACCAGCCCTCTGATTGGCTGAGAAGGAAACACGTGATCTAACTGTTTCCGGGAAACTCATAACATTGCCTAGAGCAACAACAACAAATACTATTTCTGGACACCATGACATTCGCGATCGATTACGCAATCAAGTTCTCGGAAATTCACTTCCCCCTCGAGTCCTAGATCAATAACATTGTTCCCGTTAGAATTCAATGCGCATGTGCAACCTTCGTTCCGGAGTTATTACACATAGAAACATCAAATAAATCGACCTTGGAAAAAGAGGTCATTGACCGATTACGCAATCATTCTCCCTTGGGAGGCTATGCCCTTATTTGGGGTGCAAAAAAGTTATAGGTGGCAGCAGGGGTGGGCAATGGGGGCTTTAGGGTCATCTCTACTATCCGTACTGTGTCACTGGGGAATAGAATGACATAGGTTAAAGCAGGAATTTGAAACAAGATAGGGATATCGGAAACAGAGATTTCATTTAAAATAAAATCATTGATACTATCTATAATAAAGAGGTGTGACAACTCTGCCATCGTGGAACTCTCCCTCTCTGAACTTCAAAAATGATTTTAAAAGTTTTGGTGTCGCATATGGAGGATATTTTAGACATGCAGTTTTTTCATCTTTACATTTTGTATATGCAACGAAGAGTATGTATATTATGTAGGCATATATTGTAATAAATATCCCTCCCCCCAATTTTTATGATGAATATTTTAAGAAACGCTGTACATCTTCTTTTATTCGGTGTAGGGAACAGAGTATATACAGAGTACATAGTATATATATGTATATGTGAAGTATGTATGTTGTTATTTTTTAACATCTTGAGATTTTGTTTCCTTTCAAACCAAGGTATTTTCTACAAGTGAATCTTGAGAGATAGCTGAATTTTCAGTGGCATCCCCGTTTGGGGTTACACTTTTTATGCTGTTTGACCAATTCCTTAGAAATCCTCTTCGTCACTTTTTTCAAGCAAATCCGTTTTATTGTTAACAGAATTGCTAAACATTTCAGTATTTTCATTTTGGTGTAAGATCTGTTTACATCACACGCAAATTTTGAAGTTCCATCCAATCCAGATTAAGGACTAGAGGTGTGGCAGCCTCTTTTGAGTTACCAGGGCTAGGTACCCCGAATACCACGGTTAGGTACAACGAGTTATGTGATTAATATTGGTGCTAGGTGATTTCCCCCAAAAATCCTTCCCCTCCTGTGGAATAATCCTCCCTGTGGAAAATCCCCTGGATAGTCCCCCCCCCCCTGAAAATTTCTTCACATGCAAATTTGAGCAGCAACAGACTAAGTATAGAATTTGTACCTCGAAATGTCAATCAGATGTCCTAAGGGGTAATAAAATAACCAGATGTCTGATTTTTAACGAGATGTAATAAGCTACAAAAAAAATTAATGAGGTCAAATGGTTCATCACAAATTCTGAACAAAAGAAACCAAGAAACCAGAAACCAGAAGAACCAGAACCTTGTGAACACAAGAAACCAGATAACGATCAGAGGGCTACCAGCCCCGCCCTGGCATATTTAATAGACCTTTCAATTAGGACGAACCAAATGTTTATCTCAAGATATCATTCGGATGTCTTTGGGAAAATATCGGATATCGGATATTTTCCGAATATCAGAAAATATCCGGATATCGGAAACGGGCTAGTTACCTTCCAATGTGTTTGGTAACTGAAATGGCACTTAAACTTTAATTTTTGTTTGAATGACCCCGAATCCTCTCCCAATTTTCCAGGACCTTTGGTTCGACACGATCATCTCCGGGATAAATAACAACAAAACATGTGTGTTCTTTATAGTAAAAAAAAATAAATACAAAATTCCAAATTTTGTATATGAGAGCTATAAACCTCTACAGTACGGTTCTCGGATCGTTTTATATTTAGGGAGAGGGGCAGATGCCTCAAAGGGTACATTTGAACACGGAAACATCATAACTCTCATTGAGCCTTCAGATAAATACATAATTAGTTGTAAGGAAGGGGAGGTAGAAATTAATAAATAATCCCTTTTGGTTTCCGGGAATATTTATGATCTCCGTCGTTATTATGAAAGTAAAGAGTAACATTAAACCCAAAAACGAGCTTGCTTGTGGGTCGTAAAAACTTCGGAGGGTGCTCATTTGATCGGAAATTTAGAGTTCTAGCCCTCTTTTTAAAGTCGAAAGTGGTTGTAGACCAACCAGCCCCTGTCCTAGAATCGTTTTGATATCTGGTCCTTTTGTTACCCCTTAGTCCCTATCCCTGTTCTAGAACCCTTTTTTTTATATCTGGTCCTTTTGTTACCCCTTAGTCCCTATCCCTGTTCTAGAACCTTTTTTTATATCTGGTCCTTTTGTTACCCCTTTGTCGCTTTTATGATATTCAATCTTCAACAAATTATTTCCATGATTTGGGTGTAATTGAGATTCCCATTTCTCCTGGCCACCCCGTCCGCTCCAAGAAGTATCGCCTTCCTCCGATTAAATCAGAAAGAGCTAGATTCTCAATCAGATACCAGATTCCTCATATTGTAAATAAACTTAATTTAGTAGAAATGTTCCCAAGTTTCAAGAGCAGATCTTCTTTAAAAAAAATGTATTTCAAAAATGGTTCTTTGTCTGGATGTTGGGATTGATGAATAATTGATATTAGTATGATTTGTGTTGTGGTATTCTCGCGCTGGTGTGACCTCCTCTGTTATCTCATACTTTGTATGTTTTTTTATATCCTGTATTTGTTATTTCGGCACTTTCTTATATTTGTTTATGGCTGACACATCGAGCCCTGCTCTCCGTCGACCAGTTTAGAAATTTATTTGTCATGTGTTTTGGTTAATAAAAAATCTTGTCTTGTCTTGTCGCTATCCCTGTTCTAGAACCCTTTTTGATATCTGGTCCCTTTGTTACCCCATAGGGCATCTCATTGACATTTTGAGGTACCTATTTTGTACTTTCTCTGTGACTACTCTATTTTGCGTATGGGGGAACATTCCATGGGGGAGGGGAAGTATCCACGAGGGAACTTTAACAGGGGGGAGTTTCAGGAGGAACGCTGGTCCCCATTAATTTTACCGATATACGAAGCTTTACCCTGAACGTTACTAAGGTAAATAGCCTGTATAATATATTTAGCGAATTTTTTCCATCGAATTTATCTAAACCTAATTAATACTTGAAGAGGTCAGAAAACTATTAGAAAGGGTTACTGATATTTGGAAAGTGCGCTTATAAGGACATGTATCCAAAAACTTTTTCGTTTTTTTATTTTCATATTTTGGCCAAAGACTATGAGACTACCGGCCATATCAGCCTCTTTTGACATATCTGGTACCGCATGTTAGGTGTTATAAAAATAAAGGTTTAAATAAAGGTTTACAAATAAAGGTTTTTAAGAGGTGTCCCTTGGCCCTATGAGATTTCTGGTTTTGACTGCCAAGATTTAAGGTTACCTGAATTTTGAAAGCAGAAGCTTGGGTGCAGGAAGCCAGAACTTGGGATTCTGAAATCCAAAACGATCAAATTCAATATACGAAGCTATAGCATATATGTTACTGAGCTAGATATACATTGTATTTAGACCCCGGCGCCGCGCCGGCGGATCGACCGAACGCCGCCGACGAGAGGCCCGGTCGAACGCCTCTGAAGTGTCGTAACGCCGCCGGCGCGCTGCAGGCGCGCCGCCGCCGGCAGAGGCGGTGGCGTTCGGTCGACTTTAAATTAATTTTGCGGCAATTCTTTATTGCGTCAACCGCAAAGTCGGAGCTTTTCCTTCTCGTGTGGTTTTAGTATTTCGATTTTCCTGATTAGAAATCAGGCAGGGCTTGCACTATCCCCGAATTTTCGGGTATTTCCCCGAAAAAAAAAGTTGGTTCCCCAAATCCCCGAAAATCACGCGATCACGGTGCCACCCCTAGCGATTTATCACCAGTGACTTTCCCTGCCAAATATTACTTTGCATACCATAATTCTTCACTGCTCTCTTGTTCATTAATTTTCGTCTCTTTTGTTACTTTGCATAAAAACCAGACAGATGCAATATGCAATTGCAAATATTACAATATACACAGTTCTTAATATGTTGACAAAAAAAAGTATCGTCTTTATGAAATGAGTTTAAATCATTTCGAATGCAGTTTCCCAATCGCTATTTCTTACATCATTCGTAGTCAAGAATTTTATTTTCAAGTTGAATAGAATTATAGAACGCATTCACTACTATACAGCTTCAGCCTTCAGTTGGATTTTGAAATTGACAGCCGACAGATTGTTTCTACAGCTGAATTTTAAGTTTGCGGATTTTTTTTTTTGCTGTTTTTAGATAAGATTTTCTTAATGTTTAATACTCAATTGTTGAACGCCTTATAGAAAATACAATCTTCTTTCTGAAACATTTTTACTCTCCCCCCCCAAAAAAAAACCGTTCTATTGAGACAAAATTTAGCTATAGGCTAAGCTATGTAGGCCTACAAGGTTACGGAATTAAAGATTAAACCGGAAGTTACCCCAAAAATATGATTCTTAAATAAATTGTAAATTATTGCTTATAGGAGGGGGGATAGGGGGCTATCATTTTCAAATGATAGTACCTCATTTTTTTTTAAAGCAGGGGCGCCAAAAAGATAATTATTTTTTTCATTTAAAGTGGAGACAGAAGAAAATGATATCAAATTCCCTAGGAAACCATTGAAATATTTTGATAGACCCAGGGCCCCCCGTTAGGACTTGTTCATTGTCTTGGGTATTTTGCGATCTCTCATAGGCTACTGGCCTAATTTGGCTTTTGTGTGTGCTCCCTTTTAATTAGATTCTTTGGATCTTATTGAATGCCACGGCGAATCTATGACTCAGTTTTCCAATAATTTGAGGTATATCTGAATAATTTCGACATTTTTGTTGTTGTCTTTGTACCCCTTTATTCATTCCCTAATTTTTTTTTTCAAGGAACACTAAGCTGTTTAACGTTATTAATTAAAAAAAAACTTTCCGAAAAATAAGTTTTTCAAAGAAAAGTAAAGGCCATTTTAAACTTAAGCTCAGTTGATACGAATACCTGTTAAAATTCAAACTCAAAATGACCAGAAATTACTATTAAAGAATAAATGAAACCCAAAACGAACAGAAATTAAATAAACAATCATAGCAAAAAACATACAACAAGTAATAATATAAACGAACAAATAGATCTTAAAGCGAGTAATGCTTAGATTGAATATGAAAATCAAGCTTAAAACGAAAACAAATGTTTTGCTATTAAAGTATAAATGAAACTTAAAAACGAACAGAAATTAAATAAACAATCAATGCGAACAAACATACAGTATATATTAATGTAAATGAATAAATACATCTTAAAACGAGTGAAACTTAAAAAGAATATGCAAATCAAGTTTGAATCGAATAAAAATAACTACAAACAAGAGTTTGGGTATCGCCTTACTGCAGAAGCCTAAAACCTACTGCGTCATTGGCGCTTTACTGAAAACGAATTATATTACAAATGTTTTCTTTTGTACTTAATATTGAAAATAAATATTAAATTACAGTAAAATTTTGAACTGATGAGGTTTTAGCAATTAATATCATTATGCATCAAATATTCAGTTTAATTTGTTAGTTCTTTTCAAGATTGGTCAAGGCAAATATAGTTTCACTACAACAAAATTTGGATACTGCCCCCTTCTTTAACTTTAAAAACCTAAAGCCTTCTGCGTCATTGGTGCTTCACTGAAAACGAATTACTCCTATATTACAAATTTATTATTTTCCAGTTCTTACAGCATTGAAAATAAAAATTACAGTGAAAAAAATCTTGAAATGATGGATCTTTCAACAATTAATATCATCATATATCTAATATTCAATTTGATTTTGTTTATACTTTCAAAGACTGTTCAAGACTCATATAGTTTTGCCATTTTTTTTAACTCTGCCATTTTTTCTAACTAATCGTGTTAGTTTGTTATGAAAACATTCTATGGCTTCTAGGCATTTCTATTTTAGCGGAAAGCTGCACCTCAAACTTTGTGGAACATGCATTTTCTTGCATGAAACACCAAAATATAATAAAATGTCAAGTTTCGGAGTGTTCCACCACTCGCAAGCAAGTGCCATTGGTATTTTTGAATCCGCATGGTCAATTTAGGGGGTGGAGGGTAGGCTAATTCTCATAGCAGCCCCATTCCGTCGAGGTATGATTCACATTTTCAACACCTGGCGTCCGGACTATCATATAATCTACCAAGCATACAACTACCCCAAATCAGTATCAATAAATAAATGAAACCCAAAACGAACAAAAATTAAAATAAATATTAGAGTCAAACTCAAAACGAGCATAAACTAATATGAGTAGAGTTCAAAACCCCTATGCTTTCTAAAAGCCAGAATATAATTTGTACTTTACTGAAAAAAAATTCAAATGAGTTTACTGAAAAAAAATGTGCATTGTCAATTTAATATACATATGCTGATATTTATTCCCTAAAATCTTAATTAATTTTTGATTTCTTAAAGTTACAAAAGTGAAAACATTTCAAAGAATTGTTTTCAGTAAAGCGCCAATGACGCAGTAGGTTTTAGGCTTCTGCAGTGAGGCGATACCTTGTTTGTAGTTATTTTTATTCGATTCAAACTTGATTTGTATATTCTTTTTAAGTTTCACTCGTTTTAAGATTTATTTATTCATTTACATTAATATATATTGTATGTTTGTTCGCATTTATTGTTTATTTAACATTCTTTTTTAGCAAAAATAAAAATAAATATTAGAGTCAAACTCAAAACGAGCGTAAATTAATATGAGTAGAGTTCAAAACCCCTATGCTTTCTAAAAGCCAGAATATATGCGTCATTTATTAATATTAATATTAAAATATATAAATATTTATATTAAATATTAAAATATATATAAATATTAAAATATATTGTATGTTTGTTCGCATTGATTGTTTATTTAAAATTTTTTT
>JAQQPU010017548.1:0-18549 GCA_029168905.1 Artemia sp. Kazakhstan ARC1039
AAAAAAAAAAACTTCTCCATGATATCCATTAATGAAATTTCCCGCTTATATTTGACCAGCAAAATTGACAAACAACGTGTTCAATTGTGGGTCATTTTCATCCACATTTTAGATCAACTAAACCTTTGTCGGTCGCTAGAACACGATTCTAGAACACGAACAAATAACTCCACCTTATTAGAACCTGATTGGTTCTTTAGTGACAAATATTAAGCCAACATTAAGATTAAAAAGTTTTTGAGCCACGATATTTTTTGAAGTGAATTCTTTTTCCCTATGTTAGGGTCAAGTCCTAGACGAGCATTTGACCTTCTATCGTTTCGAACACTTCTAGTTGAAAAATTATGAGGTTTTTAATTGAAATCAAAGTAAACTGTATTTGTTAGCCGTTATCTAACAAGTCAGTTCGGTTGTGTGCTAAATGTGAAGTTTTTTTTTTAGATTTGGTAAGGTTGAATAATGAAAAAAAAATTCTCGTTTAATTTCTTTTTACAAGCTCAGAAAAAAAAAAGAAAAAAAAAAACAAGGCAATCCATTTCAGCTTTACCTAAACGGGATTGAGGAAAAAAGAATGACAAGACATTTATAAAAAGGGATTGTTAATCTGTCAATCCATCTTTGTTTCAGAATGGCACAGAAGATGTTAAAAGGCATAGATGGTTCAAGCAACTTGACTGGGAAGATGTTTTTTACAAGAAACTCAAGGTATTTGTTTTGTTGTTTGTCAAGAGGTCCATTGCAAAGAGCATGAAGGGCGGAATAGAGAGAAACTTTAAGTGTTAACGGAATTAAAACCTCGGATGCCACTGGCAATGCTGTGCTCTCCAGTAGAACCAGATAAATTTAAATAAAACGTAATTCATTGGTAAAATTTTGGATTTAATTAAAAGTTCAAGTTAAGATTTTATTGAATCCTTTTTCTGAAGGAATAAACGTTCCGGTTTATTTATTACTGAATGGCCAACTGTTTGCTTCATTTCCAGGTATTCGTTTTACTGGTTTGGGTCACTTTGGGTAACAGTTCGCTATTTAGAAAAGAAGAGCAAGGTTTATTTTCCCGTGAATCGTTCTGATAGAAATTTGTTAAATATGTCGATTCATATTAAAGAACGTAGACTATTGTATACTCCCTATATCGACACAACACAACTAAAAAAATCGTTCCTGAGATCCTTCAAACACGAACAACTAGCAACATAACGACAAACATCTTCGTGTGTTTTGTGAAACGATTTTTATTGGCTATAAACTATTTAGGACTAGATCAGTAGACAGAATATGGACATGTTTCAGCAATGTACACAAATATACATACTGTGCCTTTTGCCAAAAGGGGTCCGTTGATCATCAGCTCGATGTAAAGCAAAGGTAGGAAAAAAAACAACTATATTTTAATTTTGGTTTTTATAATTAACTTTGTGATTTTGGTTAATGCTAACCGACGTTGTTTTTGTTTTATTTGTTATTTTCAAAGACCAAGTCAGGGGTGGATCGAAAGCAAAATCTTGGGGGGGGGATGTGACAAAGGTGCCAATAATTGAAAAATTTATTTAAAAAAATAGTAAAAAAAGAAAAAAACAAGGAATGAGGGTGCCAGGAAAATTATAGGGGGGGGCCTGGGATCGCCACTGGACCAAGTTAAGTTTCCCCATTTATCAGTGTAGTATTTTCTTATTTATTGCAATGGAAGCAGGAATTTCGCCTTTAGTCCTGTCTTGTGTGTATCAGATTCTGCAACCTATGCTGTTCCTCTAGTCCTGCATCTGTAAAACAGTTCGTGGTAACGAACTGTATGTAAGAAATGTCTCGACCCAATAGTAATCGAAATTCTAAAAAAAACGGAATTTTAATTACAATAGAACCATCAAAAGAATTGGTTTTTTATGCTGATAGCAAATATATAAAATTCATCAAGTTTAATATTACACATCAAACACTAGGAGCCTGAGAAAATTTGCCTGATTTTTGAAAAAGGGGGAAATACTCCCGAAAAGTCAAGCATAAATCAAAATAAGTGGTTTATATGATAATACTAATGTGTGAAATTCATTAAGTTTAGTGACCCACCAAAAGTTTCGACCCTGAAAAAAAATTTTTATTTTGAAAAAGACAGAAAACACCCACCAAAATGGTAGTAATATTGTACACCGTCAAATTCAGCATATCAAAGAACTCTATTGTAAAAGTGTCAAGGTCCTTTCCAAAAAATAAATCCGATTTTTTATTTTTTCCGAGAAGGACGGCCACAGATGCGTGTTTAGTTTCTAATTAATTTGTTTTTACTTTACTCTGGGTGATTTGTATCAAGGAAATGTCGCTAGAATATTTAGAGAGGGCTCATTCGAACGAAGGTTCAAGTTTTTTTCCTTTTTAAGTAGCAAAAGAGACTGAGTCACAGCAAAGTAGTGATGACTGCTTTTTTCATCTCTGTTGTTTTCTTGTGTGTGTTTATTGTAAAGTCTTTTTTCCTTTGACAAGGGCTTCAGGACGTGAAACCAAAATGCTTGTGCTCTTATTACATTTTTATGAAACAAAATACACATTCTCAAAATATTTGTTCACTGTCTTAATTAAAAACTTTTGCCATACTTATGTATCTTTTTTTGAGTTTAATTATTAGTATGTAGCCCCTTGCAGTATGTAGCACTAGAAACAGGTGGCCAAACGTTATTCTTATAGCATTTCTTCTTTTTATGAGATCATTAAAATATGCTTGTCGAGTTCTATCTAGCCAAGGATTTTCACTGTACATAATTCTCTGGTATGTTAGTATTCAACTCATGTTCTCCTGGTTATATATTATAGCTCATTTTATTTCCCAAATATTTTCATATGCACTATTATTTTGGTGTCCAAATATATTTAAATGACTTTCGTGGTCGTTTGATTTTCTAATGACCATTCTGTTGTGAAGTCTGATTTCAGAGCTACCCTACGAGATCTTGATATATGAAACGGGAGAAGAAGAAAAAAAACACTGCAGCCGAAAAAAAATGATGACTCTAAGGAAAACAAAATGTTGGCCATTCAACAGCAGTCTAAAAACAGATTAGCAAAAAATGAGAACTTTTATTCCTTCAGACCATTAAATAAAAAAAAATATATATATATTTTTTCAACTGAAAGTAAGGAGCAACATTAAAACCTAAAACGAACAGAAATTATTCTGTATAAGAGGGGGGTTGCCGTCTCCTCAATCCCACGCTCACTAAAGTTGTTTTTGAGCTTTAAAAAGGCTTCTTATTCCAATTAAACGGGCCTTGTTTCAGCATAAGGACCACATAAGCTCTTAAAGAATTGGAACAAAAAGTCAAACTTTAACCTAAAAAGCAAGGTACTGAGGACGGTCAACTCCCATCATACACAGAAAATTTTTCTTATCTTTCTCAGTCATGCCAGGGAATCTCCCCCCCCCCCTCCCCCTTTTGTAAAAAAATCCTGTAAAATTCCCACCAGAAAATTCCCTCCCCATGGAAAATTCTCTCCGCGTAAAATCCACCCGGGAAAATATTCATTTAAAATTTTCATATATTCCCAATAACAAATACTATACATAAACAATGGACAAATTGCATTACTTACTGACCTTTCCCCAGGAGCTGTGGGGGTCATATCATCCCCGGAGACAAAGTTACTGGATCTTTCAACTGTGCTGAACCAAACGACTATCTCAAAATATTGATTAGATGTCTTTGGGGAGAAAAGGCCTGGGAGGAGGGCTAGTTGCCCTCCTACTTTTTTAGCTATTTAAAAATTAGAACTTTTAATTTTAGTTTGAATGAGCCCTCCCCCGATCTTCTAGGACGATTGGTTTGACACGATCATCCTTGGAAAAAAACAACAATAAACGAAAAAACAAACAAGTAAACACGCAGCCATGGTCTTTCTTCTGGCAAAAAAAAACAAACAAAATTCCATGTTTTTGTAGATAGGAGCTTGAAATCTCTAATCTGATGCTGTGACTTTAATTAAGATTGCTTAACTTTATGGGGATGTTTCCCTCTTTTTCCAAAACCAGGCAAATTTCCTCAGGCTCGTTGCTTTTGATGGGTAACATTAAATTTAAGGAATTTTACGTATTTTTTTAACCGGTATAAAAAGTGCGTTCTTTTGAACTGTTAATTGTTATCAATTTTTTTTTTGTTTCGGCTACTGTTGGGCCTAGCCGACAGTATATAAATATTAGACAGTATGATCGTCCCCTACCTCACCCGTTATAAAAACCCGGACCGAGTACTCCAGAGAACGTAGAAACATAAGCGACATTAGATCTTTTCACGGGCAGACAAGTCAGATTTCTCTTGAACGCGAAACTTGGCTTCAACGTTGGAACACTAAAAAGAAACTAATCTTAAATTAATTTATTCCAATACATATATGAAAATCGGTAATTAGTAGTGCAATGTTATTATTAGATGTTTTTAGGAATTCCAAGTAGGTTTCTTAGTCTCGAGTTGGTTTCAAAGGCATTTTGAGAAAGTTTCTGCCAAAATACGTGTTCCAGGGTAATTGGACCGCTGATGGCAGATCAAATGGGAGGAGTTGTTTTTACGCGCTAATAAAAGAGTATGCGGGAGGAGCTGTTTGTTCGTACCGAGAATGAAGAGCCAGAAATCATCTGCGGTGAACTCCTTGCCTACAGTTCGTTAACACGAACTTTTTGATTTATTCGATATAATGACTTATTCAAGATAAAGTCTCAAACTTTGAAATTTTAAATGGAAAAACTATAAAAACAACCTAGCTAGCAAACATAAAAAGGAAAGGGTCATCTTGTCTAACCCAAGGAGTATGGGTAACTTACCAGAGTGGAAACCAGAGCTAATTTCGAAAAAAAAAACAGCGCCCTCTAGCATTTGGCGGTTCTTAGCATTTTTTTCAAGCAATGTATTTGTGTTTTTCTTTCAAAAACTGAGATTATACATTTATTCCTATACTATTGTGCCTTCTACAGTGTGATTACACTAATTTTGCCTTGATATTACAATGAAAAATACCAAAAAGATTTGGGCGAAAGACTTGTATTTAAAATTTGCGCAGAATAGTGCTGAAATTAAGCTGCTACCTGGTCATAGTGGGTTTGCTCAATTCACTGAAAAGGAAGGGTAGGCAATGCTCCGGATATTGTCTGTATTCTTCCTCCCGTTCATATTTTCCATCTTGTTGCTCGTCGTCCAAGTCTGAAGAATTTCAAGATAAATTTTTTTGTATAGATATGGGGATTTACAATGATTCAAAAACCTTTATTAATTCAAAGATGCAACCTATAGTATGAATTCAACAAAAGTCAATTAAATCAAAATTTAGTAAGGGTAAAAAAAAAATTAACACACTTGTGAGCTACCGTAGTAGCTCCGGAGAAAGGAAACCTTGATCTTCTTTTCTAAATAGTGGACTATTACCTCAAAGTGACTAATCCAACCCCCCTCCCTGAAAAACATAAATACCCAAGAGTGAAACATAATTTTGGCTATTCAATAATAAGTGTATATTAACCAAAAAAAATACAAAAAAAAAAAAACAGAATCTTCACCTCCACGTTATGTGTGCGTTTCTCGTAGAAGAACCAAAAGTGTATATACAGCTCAAATCGTGTCCTTCTGTGGTTTCCCATTTAACGTAGTAGTTTCAATATGAAAAGACGAAGAGTTTTTTTGGTCTGTAAATAATGTGCTTGGATTCTTGACGAACAGATTTTTTTTATATCTGCTAATAGGACAAATAAAATTACCCGTCAGCTCAGGGGAAAGCCCCCGAACTTTTTATTGGATAAGTTTTACTAATTACGGATTATCCGAACAAGAACTCCCTCTGCTAAGAAAAAAAACTGTTGTTTATAATCTCAGTTTGACATATATTCACCTGTCTAACTCAGTTTAATTTATTACAGGCTCCTATAGTGCCAAAGGTGAATTATGATGGAGACACTTGTAACTTTGATGATTATCCTGAAAATGACTGGAAGAGGTCACCACCTGTCGGAGAAAAAGAAAGACAACTTTTTCATGATTTCTGATGAAGCACTAGGCTTGTTCGCAAGCTTTAAAGATTCATGGGCGAGCTAATTTATGACTCTGCAAAAATTGTGCGCATATTTAAGTGCCCAGGACATCAGAATTACTATTGCAATAACTACGAAGTCGTACTTTAATTGAATATGTTAACTATGTGATACTTGATAGTATATGGGTGTATTTTGTACTGTTCCACCACAGATGATTTTTCTTTTAAGATTTTTTGAAATGGAACTTCTTCTCGTGTCAGTTTGTCTTCTCCCTGAAGAGCAAGGCATGGTAGGAAGGGGGACTGCTGTCTTGGTAGTAATTTTTAGTAGGTAGGGGAACCCATTTCCCTAAAAATAAGACCTTATCGAGCGCTACGAATGCTCATATATGAAGGTTAAAGTTTCTTTAATCGCTTGATGAAGATGTAACTTTAGCGGAGGTGCAAATTTAGAAGATTATATGCAGTATCATAGTAGCCTAACTACAAATTTTGAAATTAGAAAGATAACCTAATGTCTAAAAACGATAAAGAACGAATTGATTCTGTAATTTTTTTCTTTTTAGTTTTTTGAAAAATAGCCCAACTGTAAGACAATACAATTGGTACAAGTCACTTTCACTTTCCCCCCTTCCCACTTTTTTGACTGGCTGATTACGATGTCAATGAAAAGTGCTTATGATCATAGGTGCACATTTCGGTAATGCTAACGAATATGAGAGTCAAAACGCTATTTCCAGATGGGTGGTGTTGGGGCGTCAGAAACCTCCCGAAATTTTCGTTATAGTCATGATATCAGAATTTTTTTAAAGGGATCCTTCAGACTAACCTGCGGAAATCTGCCCTCAGCTTTCCTTTTTGCAGGTATGCTTATAATTTTTTAACATACGCTTCTTACGATTCCCCGAGTTTTTTTAAACTTCAAATGTATGAACCCTCATTTTAATGTTTCCGTGTCCTTTTTAGCTTTTCATATTTTAGCGGAACACGTTTTGTCACAAAAACCTAAAAATTACAAGTATATAATAGGCTTAACAGTAGTTAGTACATTGGTGTCAATTGATAGGGAAGGGCAAGTGTCTTCGTCCCTAGATTTCTTTGGCTCCTCCCCTAAATTTAAAAATGGCCTTTTCGGGGGGTGAGAATATTTTTACTGAAAAATGATCTTATCGGTATTTTTATTGGGAAATTAAAAAACGACAAATTTGCCCCCCCCCCTAGGTTTTGAAAAATCAATTTATCCCCCCCCCCCTAAATTTCCGTGAATTGACGCCACTGGTTCAGTGACATAGGAAGAGGGAAAGGTTCTGAGGAGCAAAGCTATCGTATTTCATGACCTCCTTAATGCTAATACCTAATACCCTTTGTCGTCACATTATCACGCTTATAAAGTTCTCATATAGACATTCTTAAGTGAGATATTGAACCCTTCAAACCTAACACCTCTTTGGCTATATCCCTCATAATTAGGCAAAATTAGGATTACTAGTAAGTAAGAATTATCACCCAAATATAACAAAACAGTTTTCGGCTGTTATGATAACTATCGCTCTTAAGTAAATTGTTCAAAACCCACAACGGTCTAAGTGACCTATATTTTCTTTTTTATTTCTTGCATCTGTGCTAAAGCTCTTGATTGACTTAAATTTGTACCGTCATAAGGGAACTACAAAATATGGATTAACATCCGAAAACGAAACAAAAAAAATCAAGTGTGTAGCCACTATGACGCCTGTTATCCTCAAATGACAGCTTTATTTAGTATCAAAGCTCTCATTGGATCCTAAATCATTTACTTTGTATTTTTGCTAGAAAGAATATTTAAAGTGAATATTAACATCCGAAAATAAAAATAAAAAATTGGCCGTTTTAATGTCTGGGTTAAATGAAGGGTTCAGAACCTGAACCGTTAAAAGTTCAGAGGCCACATTGATTAGCATCATAATTTTTGATGGAACCTTATACTTGCAGGCCGTAAAGGAAAAATAATAATTAACCGTTGAATTCAAAGGTTCTAAATTTTTTTCGTACCTTCATCAAAAATGCCAAAATCCCAGCTCCCCAGATTTTTAAAATTTCGTGTTTTTATCTTCAAAAAAAAGAAGAAAAAATCCCCCCCCCCCCAATACATTTTGGTGAATTGGCGCCATTGCTTACTTTCAACTTATATGTCAGTATTCTTTGTGACTCGTTTTATTGGGATAATGAATTTGGAAACTAACCAAGCCAAAGTCCAATATACTCAAATTAAAATCAAAGGAGTTTTAAATGTTTTAATAAGTGAGAATTGTATTTCTTTAAGATATTGCTGATGTAGCATATGAAACTTCATCTTTATATAAATACCATCCTTATAAACTTGTCAAAATTTTTGATAAAATTTCTCATTTATTGATTGTCAAGAAATAGATTTGTAGTACTTGTTATTTACCTGTTTGTTGTATATTAACTGCCAACTTTTTTTTATTGTCCAGAGATTCCTATTTAGGTATAGAGAAACTAATAGCCTTTTAGAAATGTGTAAATGTTTTATGGTATTAATTTTGTAAATAGTGATGCGAATATCCACTGGTTAAATGTCTGCTGTTTTAAACTGCCAAGTATACAGTTCTAGATTACTCGAAAGATATAAATAAAACGTAGAGACGAATCAAATTTGGAAATTGACCGTTCGTCGGTTCAGCGCAGAATGCGGAAAAATTCCTAATTTTTTCGCAACATAATCATTGGCTATAAAAGTTGGATTATTAACGTTTGGTATTCTTAACGAAAATTGAAGTCTCTTGTCATCATCTGCTTCGAAGTGTGAAACTTCATTTTCAAGAACTTGTAAGTCCTGATGGTGGTCGAACCATGGTTTTCAGATACTGTACTTGAAATAAAATAGAGCGTTCATAAAAGCCTAAATGGGGCGAAGGTACCAGTCGTCAAGCGAAATATACCAAATTTATAATTAAAAAACGAAAAATTTTGAAAAAAGGCCCTGATTTGAATTTTTCAATGTACACCCCCTTGAAAAAGTGCCAAAAACCCACAAATGCGCCCCATCTGGGTACAACGATCAAAATAATTTGTAAGTTACACTGATTTGTTTCAGGAGAATGCCAAAGCCTACGCTACGGTCATTACATTTACATTTCGTTTACATACGTTGAAAAATGTCAACTTTTCAGACAAAAAATACATAAATCTATAAAAGGACTATTTTTATGGGTCATAAAAGGAGCTCAAGCTAGTAAGAAATCTATATTTTTATTGTAAATACATTAAAAAGAGGTCGAATAAAATATAAATAATATTCTATTTCCAAAATTGTCATTTTGAGCAACAGCAACACCAAGTCGATTTTATTTTTGCATAATCTCCTGCTTTAGAAAAACAGTTTTCTGAATGGACTGGTTTTCTATCCTAAAAAATATAAATATAAATAGGTTTTTTCAATAACTAATTGCGTATAGCCTCTTTAATCCAACTTTGTCCTCAAATCGTTGGCCTCTCCGAGCTTCTTTGACGGGCCCAGAGGATGGAAACTAAGGGGCAATAAACCCGGGCTATAAGTAAGGGAGTTTAGTTGGTGTTCAGTGTATTTGGTCTAGTTTTTGAAGATATCACATTGTAAAAATGAAGAATGACTTACTGTATCGGCTGGTCATGTCTTCTTGACGATGAGCGATCTAAGTTCATTCAGAACACTGCAGTTATACAGCGCTTTGATGGATTAGTGAACGTGGAAAAACCAATTTGAAAAACTCCTCACAATTCTCAAAAACGCCAGTAAGCATTTTGTCAGCTGACGCTCGAGTCTTGGAGAATGGTGGGACATGGCAATTTAGTTGGCAATATGTTGACCTATCTGACTTCGTCGTTGTTGGCTATGTACGACTATATATGGTTGACTGCATCCAACAACAGCCTTGATAACTAAGAAGCAAAACTTTGACGCTCAGATCTTGTCGTAACCACACATGACTTGATTATAGTCAAGTCAACTGGTGTCATTCAAGGTCTATCAAATTCTTGAGTTTCCAATTTTTACCCCTTTGCGATCATCCATGCACTCTTTATCCCCTATGACTAAACAGTGCTTGATGACCAGGCTATTATTAAGCAATGCTGAATTTTGGCTGGATTTTATACTATGGGGAGTCAGTAATTTAATGATAATCCATTTCAAGTCCCAGTCCCATCCAAACAGTCCCGGAATCATTGCTTCAACTAAGTTTAATTTTTTATTTATTTTAGTGTTAAAGATTTATTTTATTTATGCATGTGGTTTGTTGAGGACGGCTATTTGATACAGAGCCGAAATATTCATTTCAGATTTAAACAAATTTGACAGTCTTAGAAAAATGCCGTATTGTTTTGCTCGTTGTTGTTTTTAGGATGGAAACATTTCGGTCTTCGTCGTTATTTGTAAAAAAAAATCAGTTGGTGCCCTTACCACGGTTTGTCACTGGAGCAAGTTCATCTTTTAAACACACTGCACATATTCCTTCTTGGCAATGTGGAACCCAGGGACCGATCCCTGCTGCCCCAAGGTCGGGTGACAGGCTTGCTACCTCTTCCTGTAAAAATGACCCAGCAACTAAAACGTCAATTTGGCACCCAATGCACCAGCAAGGCTCTGGAGGGTCTTTACTCTTTTTATATCTATTCCTTGTTATTTTTCCTCGCCTATAGAGGTTGTGGTTACTCTTTTAGCCACTTCTAAAATTTTAACGTTATTTTTTTGCACTGATGATTATATTATTTTAAGAAATTTTTTATATTGAAAATAGATTAATCAAAAGGATTTACTAATGCTTACTACTAGAATATGTAAATATGGAATGCTAATTGAAAATGTATGTTTGTAAATATGAATTTAGTTTTTGTACAGTTTGTAATGTAGAAATTTTCTTAGGTTGTGTGATTATGTTTCACATCTTTTTTGTTTCCAATATCGTAATATGCACTGTAGAAAGAGAATGAGAGAAAAGACAATTTTTTCATTTTGGAAAAAATCAATAATTTCACTCTTTTTAAATAATATTTCTCTGTCTGGGGAACTTGTACTCGTTTTAAGGCCATTTTCTTTGAACAGGAGTTTTTTTTTTTTTTTTCAAAACCTAAAAGTTCACATGAAATGCAATTGTAAAAAAAGAGAAGAAATAAAAATCCCCTGGGAAAACTTGAATCAATAAAAAAACCTGCTGATTTGTTATAAGGTAACCCCACCATTATTGTCAATAATTTGCTTTCTACAATAACCTTGCTGCGTGATTATGAATTTGAAAGGGTACTTTCAAAGAGAAAAAGATTGATTACTTTCTTATGATTTAGTGGCAAAAGTGTGCTTTAGTTTCATTAGTTGACATCCATGTCGTCTTTTCGTAGGCCAATCACAATATGGCTTAAGCGTGTACCAGCAAGCAAAACCAATAATGTTGCTGCTTCAAGCCTGATTGACTTCTGTGTAAAATTTTCAGCCATCAAAAGAACAAAAAGTTAAATTCTACCTGGCTCGCTAGTGAAATGTTAAGCCAATTAAATGAAAGAGCACTTTTTTTTAGTTGTACTATTAAAAGTAAAAGCTTTCCGGTTCTCTCTGTATGCTTCAGACTGTTGCGAGGGAAATTTCAATTTTCATTCTCCATTACGTAGACAGCAAAGATTTTTTTTAAGTCCGTGAAACAGCCAATTTTTTTTGTGGCTAAGACTATGCAACGTTGTGTAATCTAGTTTAAATGCACTGCCAATTATTACGTACCGATGATTGTTTGGGTGATTGGATTTGTTTTACCAAAGATAGTTTTAATGTTGTTTAAAAATGATCTTATCGTTACTCTTTAGCGCTTCACTTTCATTATAGTTTACGATTATGCTAAGTATTGTTTTATAATTATATTTACTTCCGTTCATTAAAAAATAAAGTTTAAACAATTTGCTATCACTTTTATCCGATGAGGTAGTGAGGCTTTAAAGAGCAAACCAGTTTCAGTTGGCTGAGTAATGTATCTTAGGAAGGAGACGAAGGAGTGGACAGCAAACCTACTTTAGACTCTTATTTTCTTTTTGTAATTTGGTAAGAGAATTAAACAATTAAAGACTATTTAGCAGTGAATAATATACCTTCTTGATAAAATCTGCGAGCAATAAAACGAAACCAAGTTGATTTTGTTTGCTCTTGCTCTAAAAAAAAATCGTACATTTCCAAGCACTTAAGCAACTGTTGACATTTTTTTGAATAGATGAATTGGAACTGTTTTCTGAAAAAGACGAATGGGGTTGGGCTTGCTTCATTTCAATGCCAAAATTTATACTTATTTGCTCATGAGCTTGTTCGTGCAGCTCAACCTCGTTAAACTGAAGCCCTGCTTAACTCAATCCTGTGGAACTCAACACCCGTTTAACTCAATCCCCATTCAATTTAACCCCCGTACAATACAACCCTCATTTAACACCATGCTCATGCAACTAACTTAACCAAACCGTTTTGGCTCAACCTGCATTCAAATAAACCCCATTCAGCTCAACTCTCCTCATATCAAAAATATTACTAGAAAATGTAATTCAGCCCGTTTTAAAGGAAGTGATAACAGTCGAATCGAATGAAATGTCAGCATTCATCGGTTACCTCTTTTGTAAGTGTTTTTTTTATCTTATGCTGTTTGAATGCCAAACTATTCCTCCCCCTCAAAAACAACAGCTATCCTACTATCTTATATATTTGAAATTAGCAAAACTCTTCTCCAAGTACTAAACACCCTTTAATCTCATGGTTGCAGTAGTAACTGCAACTTAGTACAGAGAAATCACGGCCCATAGTAGCCAAAATTCAGAAACACGTTAGAAAAACTGCCTCGTATAATAAATTTGCTGATTCAGGAATGATGGCTATTACTTAGATTCACCTTAATAGCAACAATTTATTGTGGAAACAATTCTTTGTGAATCTTTAAAAAGAGCTGAAGACGCTGAAAAGGGTCCTTTTATTTTTATTTCTCCAGTACTGATAAGGTACTAGAACATAGTAGAAAGCTGTTTAAGTTCATTTGAAATCTAATACTCATATCTGCGAGCTTTTTTTATAATTTCAAAGAGACAACACAATCATAAATGCCGTTCGCAGCACTGCTAACAGCACTGGGATTTGTGTGTCATTTTTGGAGTGGAAAGGCTTCAAAGGTCTACCACTGAAAACTTCATGATCGAAAACCCTTTAAAATCCACCATGTATTTAAAATCCACCTCTTGAATACTCCTCTCCGCACTTCCATTTGCAAGTGAAAAATAAATAAGAAATAATTTTTAAAAAACTTCCGAGTGAAAAAAATTCATTCAAATACAAAGCTGACCCGTTAATTATAGATCCTATTCATTTTCATATCAACAATAAATTAATTACGAAAGAAATTCTTGGGGATTTCCAAAAAGATACCTGGACGTGTCTTCTTTTTCTTTCTTTTCTTTTTCTCCAGCAACAGCGGTTCGCTGGAACATTCTAGGGGCGCTAAAATGGTGACCATTTAGGGTTCTCGGAATTAGAGTATTATTTCCCCCTCTGCATAAAGGCGTGAATTCGTCAATGACTTTGATGTTACATAGTGTACTTCACCCGAAAGTTCCGAATAAAAAGACAACTGGTTCACTATTCAAAGCCGCCTTTAAGCATAAAATAAAAAAAACTAGTTTTTTCAACTGCAAGTATGGAGCAACATTAAAATTTTAAACGAACAGAAATTATAACGTATACGAATGGGGTTGGCCCCTTCTTAATACCTCGTCCTTCACACTAAAGTTTTTAGTACTTGTAAAAAAAAACTTCTTATGGTTCTAATTAAACGACCCTGGTGTTTCAGGAGTCTCTTCAAGAATTGGGGAAAAAAGTCAAATTTTAACGCAAAGAGCGAGGCATTAAGAAGGGGGCAACCCCCCGCAAGTCCATAATAATTTCTGTTTGTTTTAAATTTTAATGCTGCTCCTAACTTTCAGTTGAAATAACTTGTTTTTTTATTTAATTTCTGATCGTTTTTTAAATAATGCCGGAAAATCCGGCTCCCCCTCTACGGAATGTTCCTCTAGACAATTCAATCCCGTTGAAAATTTGCCACGGACAATTATTATTAACATCTCCACATGTAAAATTGAGTCAGCAAAGAGATAGTAAAACAAATAAAAAGAATACCGTGTAAGAATTATGGCAAATTTCCCTAATGTAAAATTTCCCCTGAAAAGTTCACCCCCAGAAACTTCCTGAACCATGGAAAATTTCCCCCGTGTGGAAAATCCCCCTACAGATCATTCACCCCCCCCCCTGAACCGAAAAAATGTGTGCACACTTATCAATAACAGATAATATACCCTACATAAACAATGAACATATTTCGTAACTTCAAGACCTTTCTCTAGGGCCAGGGGAGTGGATCATGTCATCTAAAAAGCCGTAGGTGTTGGACCTTTCAACTATGCTGAACAAAATGGCTATCTCAAAATCTTGATCAAACGACTTTGGTGAAAACGAGGGGTGTGGGAGGGGGGATAGATACGCCCCAACCTTTTGGGTCAATTAAAAAGGGTACTAGAACCTTTAATTTCCGTTTGAATGAATGAACCCTCTCCAGATATTCTAGGACCATCAGTTCGATACGATAGGCATAATAAATAAGCAGATACAAATGAATAAAAACTTCATACTTTCGAGCTTTAAACATTTTAAAATAAAATTGCCTTTTGCTACTATATATATAGGAGACGTTGATCTAAGGATCCTCAGTAGCAGTTCATCATTTCAACCATTAAATAAATCACTCTTTAGATTGGCCAAGTTATTGCACCTGAAAAGAAAATGTCTCAAGCCATCTCCCAAAATGCCGCATAGGGGAAAAATTGTAATCTATTTGGAAAATTAAGATCCCTTCAATTTGTTAGAAGTAGTAGACAATTAGCTCGCATCTGATCCAAATTTTAATATATTTAAGTTGAAAATTTAATCTGAAATAATGTTCTTCACCAAAACTTTCTTTGACTCTTCTTTAGAAAAATAACTAATAAAAAGACACTTTTCTTTAGAAAAATATTTTCTTTAGAAAAAAAACTTGTTGAAGCACTTGTGCAAGCACCTCAATGTTGATTCTCTTGGTCTTAGACCCAGTCATTAAATCCTGAAGAAAAACATCCTCACTTTCTTTCGGTCCTTGACCATCATTACATATATAAGGGAAACCGCTTTCCTCTGGTAGTTTTTTGGCTTATATGTCATTTACGAAAATACAAAATATTCTAGTCACGACTACACAATATGACACAGGAAATAATATTCACAGATGTGTCCTTAAATATTTTCAGCACTAAATAATAAAAAAGCTAATCCTATAAAACCATGAAGTTTTGTGTTAGGAGTATTACTTCTTGCATAGCCTATATAAGAGAAGAAGGAAAAAACTAAATATGATACGCGGTGTAGAAAAGATGTAGATAACATGGAAACTAGCCAAATTCGTGTCTTTTTATATCGAGGTGTTTTATTTTTTCTGAATTTTTAATGCATGATAATTGTGTAGACAAAAGGGGACAAAAAACTGTAGATAGCCATTTTCCTAATCTGGCAGCTGGAGCGTTATAAGAAGCCGCAATAGGATTTACTATTATGCGTCTTCTCCTAATTTGTGGCAATTTTCATTATATTTCCGATGATAACCACTAAGAAACTATGGGTCTAAAATTTAGCAGCCTTTCACCTATTTCTGCCACTTTTTAAATGAAATTTATTGGAACTTTTGCTTGGAAAACTTTTCCTCTGAAGCTCTGGTTCTGGGGTTGGTTTGTGGATGACGTTATTTCTGTGTGGGATTATGGAGAGCCGTCGCTTAACACTTTCCTCACACTTCCTAAGACTTTTGGCTCTAATCTTCAGTTCACCTTAGAACTAGAAGATAATCATAAACTGCCTTTTCTAGAAGAAGAATTCTCAAAAAACCTCTCAGCCCTGAGTTTTCGATTAATAGAAAGCCAACACATAACGATAGGTATTTGCATTTTTCTTCCAATCACCCTCCTTGTGTAAGATGAGAAGTGGTTATATCCTTAGTTGGTCAGGTGCTATAAATATGTTTCGAAGCTTGCATTGTCCCACAACTGAACTATCTCAAGGACGATTTATTTTGCAATGAACATTCCATTTATATGCTAAAATCTATTATAGAAAAAATACTTAAAATGCAGAAAAAGATGGATCAACATAACAACCTTCAACTGAAAGCACCTTTTCGGTGGGCTGCGGCAAGGATAAAAGCAGCCCCACTCTAGACAATGGTGTCTATAAAATCTCCTGTTCATGTGTTTGTTTCTATATTGGAAGCACACGGGACTAGTAAGAGGAGAAGTTGTCAGAATACAAATCATCTATCGACAAAGCTAACAGATATGATAGTGTCAATTTATTCGGCAGAATTTTTAGCACAAAAGAATACCTCTTTTTTGGACACTCAAAAGACAAAATACGACACACTAAATGAAGTAAACATGAACAAAATTTATTCAGAATTCAAAATCATTGTTTTGAACCTTTCCTTCCCCTCCTCCAAAGATGTCTGTTCCTTAAAATTATGACTTGTAAGGTTTCTGAAGTAATGAAGGGATTTTCATTGCGAACAATTTCAGCAGTAAAACAAAGCTATAAAATCGCACAGAAAGTTGAAATAATTCTTCAAACATTATATAAAAAGTATCAATTAGGTAAAAATTAGCTTCTTCATAAATTGGGGATAGTAGGGCTGCATTTTGTTTATTTTTTCAATTTCTGCCAATTTTGGCTTTGTCAGTCATTCAAGTTTCATACCTTAACGTTTTGCAATCCACTTGTAAATATTTTGCTGCAAAATCTCCTTAATTAATCAAATAAAATTTACCATTTATTTTTAGTACATATTATACAACGCATTAGGACATTTTTTAGAACCATTTGTGTATTTTAAGTCATTTTTAGGCTCTAAATGACCTAAAATTAATTTCTATTATTAATCAATTTCTAATAATTCAAAGGATGGAATTAGCTGCAGCATCCAAATTTGTTCGATTTAACTGTAAAGACATCGCGCTAGGAATTCAATTCCTAAATTATGCAGGTTAAGGGCGTAAGAATAGACTAATCCACCAATTCTATAAGGGAAGTAATTGTCAACTATAGAATAGTTATTTGTTTTAAGTATTTTGTATTTCGGAATCACTGTATATAGATAATATAACAGTAAGTTCACCACAGATTATTTCTGGCACTTCACTCTCGGTGCGTGCAAACAGCTCCTCCCACTTACTCTTTCATTAGCGGGTTAGTAATGTTAGTATGTGTTTATCGGTCACTGAAAAATGGTTCGAAATTGTATTATTCGTAATTGCGAAAGCAGAAAGAAACTTGGTGAGCCGGCGAAGTGGTTTGCAACTGTCCCATTTCACAGGTATGACTTAATTTATATACAAATTATGACTTAATCTATTATTTATATACAGTGGACTTAACTGATTGGCCTATGTAGGATTTCTAAAAAGGGGGGGGGGGATAAAATTTGTGAAAATAAGGAAATTTCTAGTGTTAACTTCTAATCAATACTGCAACAGGGAAATAGCCGAAATTTCATAGTGGAGAGGGATCCACGGAGTGGCAAGAGTATTTGAAATTTGCCACAAAATTGTTTACCACAAAGGGGCAACCTAACAGTTTTAGCACAGACTGTCTATTAGGTTTCACAATAGTCTGTGGTTTTAAATAGTAATTTTGTGCTATGGAGCATCAAAACCTTTTCTTATTATTTTTTTTTCTTTTTTATTGGTAAGGAAAAATGTTCCCTTTAATTTCCATTTATTTTATTTTCCTTTTAATTTGCTTTAATTTTCATTTAATTTTTCCTCGTTTATGCTCTTTTTTTGGGCCATAGAAATGTCATTCGAAATTTGATAGAGGATCTTTGTTTTTCTTCTAATAACGTGGAATAGATGTGATGGTTTATCATTTTTTTTTGTTTTATTTTCACGTCGTGATATTTATTTTCTCAGATTGTAGTTCGTGTGTGACTTGAAAAAGGCTAATTACCTGTTTTGGCGGAGAGCCGAGATAAGAGCTAGTTTCGGTGTGTATGAAAGTTGTTGTATGAAATTCTTAGACCTTTCCTGAACTTTACAGAATAAACACCTCTGTTTGAAAATCTCTGCACTTTGTGAATTTAGATAGCAATAAGGGTTACTGATTGAGACCAATTTTAGGACTTGGGTTCTAATTATTTTTCACTTGATTTTAACTTGAATTAACTTATTTTTAACTTGATTATCGTTGTAAATTCATTCTTTGTTTTTCTTTCCATTCTTAAACCAATGTTACATTTACTTTTTGCATTATTACAGCCCACTGTATATACATTTATGTAAATTTATATGCAGTGTTACAGCCATACCAATTATTCTCCTTTCCTTTTTCATTCTTTAATAATAATTTCTGGTCATTTTAAGTTTGAGTTATTGTAGGCTTCTATTTCTACTGATCTTAAGTTTAATATGGCCTTTACTTTTCTTAAA
>JAQQPU010017549.1:0-17168 GCA_029168905.1 Artemia sp. Kazakhstan ARC1039
TAGGAATTCCAGAAAATTTCCAAAGCAGATTTTTCGCATTCACCAAAGCCTCAAGGCTGTAAAAGTTCGCCACAGTTTCAATAAGCTCCGTTTCTGGAATACCATTCGCAAATGCATCGCAAATAAAAAACAGGGCAGAGTTCACAATTACATGAGAAATCCCATCTGCAATTACGAAGGTTTTTGAAAAATCACAGAATGAATCAGAAGAATCATCGCAGGCAAAATTATTCCGCTTTACCTGTTCATTTGGGCAATGATTATCAGTCGAATCGTTAATCACAGGTGCTTCCTGGCTAACAGCCAAGAGAGGGTCTTGAGACGCAGGGGTTACGGCATTCAGTGGCGTCAGCATATTTATTGAAGAATTTGGGTGCTCACTCTCTATTGGGTCACTAGAAAATTCGGTAGCGGCTTTGCAAATAGAACAGATCCAGTTAGGAGTATTCTTTCTATCGGAAACGGTGATCCCTGAACAAGAGGGATGAAACAAATTGGAACACTTAGTGCATTGCAACAGCGTGCCTTTCCCCAAAGAACGTTCACAGTTAGGGCACACTTTTGGAGACATCATTGGCTTGAAAAAAAAAATATCACCCCAAAAGACAAGGGAAGCGTCAGCCCCCGTTACCTTATCCCCGCAATTTAAGGGAGACTCTCCCGGCAGGTACAACGGCACTTGCCACGGGTTTACTGCCCCTCTTCTGCTTGTCAATTATGGTTACGTAAAATTAAAATCAGCACAAATCAATTTTTGTAAAGTGTAAATAAATGTCCAGAAACTAGGTCAGTAGATTACAACATTTTTAATCCGTATGAAATGTTATGACAGAATGGTTGCACAATTAACTCCGGTCACTGAATTAATTTAGGATCCTACCGAGTTTCAAGTTGATAAAATCCAAAAAAGGTGTTATCACATTCAAGGCTAAATGAAATATATAAAATCTAAGATTAGGAGACTGTTCATGGGTGAGCACAAAGGGGGGGGGGAGCATGGCCCCCTCTGGAAGTTAGACCAGACTAGGAAGAAAATAGAAGTGTGACAACTAATCAAAGAAATAGAATTTCTTATTTTTGTTTTGTCTTTAAGAACTGCTATGAAACTTGTTTAGAATCAATTCAATTCTTAGATTAACTCAGTATAAGTCATTATTTATTTATCAAAAGGAGACCAAAACCAGAGTCTGATTTAGGGTGTAGAGTAAATACTCTCTTTACTTTTAGCTTAAACCTGAATGGGAATTTAGTCAAGATACCAGAATTTGTGAATTAAAATATTGATCTTTTAATAAATCAACAAATCATTCTAAATAAATAACAAATAAATGGCTTAAATTGAATAGTAAAATAAATAGAAAATTAGTAAAATAGGAAAAATTGTCACAGTTCAATCTACAATTTGAAATCCTTCTCAAGATTGCAACCAGCTCAATATGACATATTCTTGAACTTTTGCAAAAGCTTTTACCCAGATCCATAGTTGCTTAATTGACAGTATTTAATGCAATGAACATGCCAAACAGGGTATTATTGAAAGTTGTCTTTTTTCAATGGTTTTATAGTGACAATAGCTTGTCAACAAGTTTGACATAGTAGCTAACTGGTTAAAACTCAAAAATGATACTTAACTGATCAACAATATACTTCTTCATATTTTTTTTTACCACAAAATTTATTTCTCCTCTAATCTCTGCTATTTTGGTATCTGCCCCCCCCCCTGGAAAATTTTGTGCAGGCACCCTTGAGACTGTTATCTATGTTTAGAAGAGATACCTTTTAATCAGGATATCTGTCCAAGATTAGGCACTGTCTGAGTGCTAAGGGCTATAACCCAGGTAATAAATATGTATGCTATAAAATTTTCTAAGCCCTAGAAATAAGTAACAGGTAAAGGTAGTAGCCCAATAATCCCGTCTGAGGCTATATTTCAGCCCTGGAATCATTCCTGTAAGTTTTATTTGGCAAAATTCTACTTTAGCTACTTTTGGCTATCTTGGAAAGGTGGGTATCTTGGGGGTGGGGGTAAATTTCATTTCTGATGTAAATAAGAGGTAAGTTTAAACTTTCCCCCCACCCCCTAATGTGCAAATATATACCCTGAATTGGTATATATAGGGGTGGGGGTAAAATTCATTTCCAACAAAATGATTATCATATTTGGAAAGAGCATAAAAAAAGGCATCAAGTGGTATGTTTACTTTATTCATAAGTCAATAATATGAATAATGAAAAATTTACCCATACTTTAGCCTGTAGTGTAAAAAAGTGAAACCTTGCAAAATAGATATTCTGCTTAAATAAAGTAAAACAAAATTGTTTTCAGCTTCACAACTTTGCTCAATCCCAATTTATAAGGTTTTAAAGATATGCAAATAGGCTACATTTCCTAAATTGTGAAAAAAAAGGTTGATATGGCTAAAAATTCTACTCAAATAACAGGAATTCCATTTTGAGAACTAAAGCCAGAGAAAAAGAAACTGATAACTGAAAATTAAGGTAAAATGTTGTGTTATCAAAATTTCAATAGGTATAGACCTGTCTTTTTGGCAACGTTTGGACCCTCTAGAGAGAGAAGGAGTGGAGGTAGGAACTTCAAAATACCTTCTTGGGACACACTTTAGCCTGTAGACCCATTCTTGAAAGTTTCATTTTCCTAACCTAATCCCTTTCCAAGATAGCCAAAAGTAGCTAAAGTAGAATTTTACCAAACATGATAATGTGATTAATAAAATAATGCTGCATATAATAGAATAAGAATTTTGTAGTTTAAATGTTTGTTTTTAGTTTCAAAACCTATATTCTAACCTGGGCTAGATAGCATAGAGGACATCAGAGGGGAAGATGTGCATTTGCAAGAGAAATGGGCCTTATTCTTACTAGGCTATAGGCCAATGTGAAAAGAGCATAGGCTAAACAATTTGGTAAAGTTCTACCAAATCATATTATTGAGTTAGGACAAAAGTGAATACACCATTTGATGCCTTTTTTATGCTGATTACGAATATAATAATCATTTCTATTGGAAATGAATTTCAGCCCCCCCCCTATAGCCTATATGCCAATTCAGGGTTAGGTTAGGTATATATAGGGGGGGGGGGGTGAAATACATTTCCAATAGAAATGATTATTATATTCGTAATCAGCATAAAAAAGGCATCGAATGGTGTATTCACTTTATTCCTAACTCAATAATATGATTTGGTAGAACTTTACCAACAATTCATTGTCCACCTTGTCCCTATGTCAGCAATGGAATCAAGTAGGCTATATATTTACTTGTGTATTGAGTAATGTGTTCATCTTTTGGCTGGCAAATTATTGAAGGATATAATTTGGGTAAAATTCTACTTTAGCTACTTTTGACTATCTTGGAAAGGGGTTAGGTTAAGAAAATGAAACTTTCAGGGATGGGTCTACAGGCTAAAGTATGTCCTGGGAAGATATTTTGAAGTATCCACCTCCACTCCTTCTCCCTCTAGAGGGTCCTGACCTTTGATGACCTTTAAAAATATGTGAGTTATAGAAGTGAAACCTTGCAAAATAGATCTTCTGCTTAAATGAAGTATAACAAAATTGTTTTTAGCTTCACAACTTTGCTCAATTCCAATTTATAAGGTTTTAAAGATATGCAAATACATTTCCTAAATTTTGGAAATAAACTATTTATATGTCTTAAAATTCTGCTCAAATAACTGAAATTGCATTTTCAGAGCTAAAGCCAGAGAAAAAGAAACTGATAACTGAAAATTAAGGTAAAATGTTGTTTTGTCAAAATTTCAATGGGTATAGACCTGTCATGTAGGCAAATTTCATGACCCTCTAGAGGGAGAAGAAGTGGAGGTAGGTACTTCAAAATACCTTCCCGGGACATACTTTAGCCTGTAGACCCATCCCTGAAAGTCTCATTTTCCTAACCTAACCCCTTCCCAAGATAGCCAAAAGTAGCTAAAGTAGAATTTTACCATAATTTGTTTTTATCAAAAAGAAACAAGTAACTGATGCCTCTACATCAGTACTGGGACTGGCTACATCAGCCACCAGACTTCCCACCTGAACCAACAACAAACTCTTACATCTAACACCACAACCTTCAAATATCTTACCATTAATTAATGCCCACATTCTTGCTTTATCAAAAACAGTATCATTTATAGAAGTAGACCAATCCATATTCTCCTAAACTTTACTAACAATTTTCCCTTTGAATTTTTCCTATTGACTACAAGCAGGGTTGCCGTTGGTTAAATCACTAGATTCTTGAAAAAAAACGATAAATGAGCAGATAATCACTAGATTCTAGAGAAAAATAACTAAATTAGCAACAAATCATTAAAATTATAATTAGCTGCTTCAACAGACAACATGCTTTTGTATATCAAAACAGCCGGTCTTAGTAGCTTTTAAGGCTTTTAACACTTTTTTATCAATATGTTTAACTTGTTCCTATATTATGTTCAACACAAGGCAACAATGAGGGACAGCCTTAAACGTTTTTTTGGGATAAGCGGACTATTTTTCGGCGTCTCCCCCCTCCTGGTAGACCGAAATATAATTATACGCCCTTAAAGTAAGGTGCGCAGGGTTTTTAGGAAAAAATGTAACAATAAAGATAAATGCACTTTTATTGTGTAGAATAATTCTAACTTAAATATTAAAACGGAATATGTCAATAAACAACAAGGTTATTTATTAAAAATGGGGAGTTAAAATATGGTTCACAATTTATAGGTTGAACATACTACTTACAAAACAATTCAAGATACAACATTTTATAATGAAAAACAAATGTTTCTAGTTATCACGTTTGAAAACTCATTGAGTTGTCTGTCCGTATTGAATTAAGCTAGCACGTCATTTCAATGGCCGTGGCTGCAAACACACTTAGTCGATCTTCACTCAACGTAGATCTTAAGTAATTTTTTATTAACTTTAACTTGGAGAAACTCCTTTCGCCGCTGGCAGCTGATACTGGAAGCGTTAATAGAATTCTCAGTGCAATAAAAATATTTGGGAATGTGTCCACATAATCATGTTTTGTTATATACGACAAAGCTTGAGCTGGGGGAGGCTTAGAGGGCAGCATAGAGGGCTTAGAGGGCAGCAACATTTCCAATAGAAATGATTATTATATTCGTAATCAGCATAAAAAAGGCATCGAATGGTGTATTCACTTTATTCCTAACTCAATAATATGATTTGGTAGAACTTTATCAACAATTCATTGTCCACCTTGTCCTTATGTCAGCAATGGAATCAAGTAGGCTATATATTTACTTGTGTATTGAGTTATGTGTTCATCTTTTGGCTGGCAAATTATTGAAGGATATAATTTGTTTTTATCAATATACCGAATCTGTTTTTCATCGAACTTTGCAACATGTTCTACGAGCTTTAAAAAAATCCCATTATTACACTGGAAAAGAGTATTGGAAACTCTTCAAACAACCCGTCGCCGTTGACACCGCAGTCTTCTCCTTTGCTCAAAATGATTTAAAGATGTTTACAGGCTTTCTTCAGTTTTTCTTGATCCGCAAAATTCTGCAAGCTTTGAATGTCACAGAGAAATTTAAAAATTTCACTATGATTTTCCATTAGCTCAAATCTTTCCTTTAGTGAGGATATAGCAGTGTCTAGCACGACAAAAAAGAAATTGAGCTTAAATGAATTTTCTCGAGAATTTACAATTTCATCTTCCCCCTCATAAGAAAATTGTTTTTTTAATTATCCTTCGGTGAAATATGGTTTCTTTTTTTAATTCTGGAACTATATTGTTTTTTTTTCTGCGAGTTCCTTAGCATCGGTGATCACGTTGTTTACTCCTTCATCAGATCTTATCTTGGTTATAAATAATTGCAAACTTTTTATTAGATCCGTCGAACTTTGCAATTCATTCGTTTTGCAACGACTTACCATATTTGTTCTGTATAGGATCTCGTGCCATGTTATTAAACAACATAGAAATTCAAAGCTTTGTAGTTTCTTAGCAAGTCCCAAGGCGAAGTTCCAACCAAATGCATTGAGTTTCTGGTTTTGAAAAGCTTCACACAAAGCATCAAATACTTCTTCAATATGGCACCTCAAAGGCATCAAGGCCTCAATTCTACTCTCCCACCGCGTGTTAAAAAGTGGTTTTACTGTAAGATTTGAAACGTTGTTAAGCAAAATACTTTATCTGTGAGTAGAACTTTAAAAAAATTGAAGGTTTCTTGAATTGTGTGAAAACAGTGTACTGCAACATTGCAAGAGAGAGCAGCATCGTTAATTACAAGGTTCAGTGAGTGATTTCAACATAGTGCGGAAAAACCAGGAGGATTTAAATCACAGATCCTCATCTGAACCCCAACATGCTTTCTTTTCATTGCAGGACCAGTATCATATCCCTGGCCTCTCATGTTATTTAAAGAAATGCCTCGTGTTTGCGACTCTTTTAGTAATACTTCTGTAAGGTCTTCACCAGAAGCATTGGCAATAGGAACAAATCCTAAGAAATGTTCCCTAATAAACACATCCTCATCTGCTGCAATTTTGACGAATCTTACCATTAATGTCATTTGCTCTTTGTGGCTGACATTGGGAGAGCGGTCTAATATTATAGAATAATATTTTGCATGCTGCTGTACAATGTAGTCTTGGATCTTTTTCGAAACAAAATAAACAAATTCATTCTTTACATTTTTGCTCAAGTGGTGAATTTTTGCTTCTCTTGAAGCACACCTTCTGACATGTTTGGCCATAGCAAACCTGTTCATACTGAATATACCGAATCTGTTTTTCATCGAACTTTGCAACATGTTCTACGAGCCTTAAAAAAATCCCATTATTACACTGGAAAAGAGTATTGTTTTTCCCTCGAAACACAAGCCCTTGAACTCCTAAAAACTGTACTATACATAGTAAACGTTTGAGAACTTGGTTCCAATGTTCGGTTTCAGCACGAATAATTCTTTCATTCTCTTCATCAATAGTTCTGTTCAAACTTAAGCGTAGCGATGATTCTGGCCAAGACTGACATTTTCTTATATGGCTGGAGACTTCTCGTGCTTGTTCAAAATCTTAGCAAAGTTTTGCCAATCAGAATAACCTTGGTCACCGGACAAAGATGAGTTTGCACTGCCGAACAGTTTGCAGGCCAAAAAAAATACTGCATTTCTCAATGGTGAGTACATTAGCCAAACTTTGTGGAGTTTCTCTCCGTTGCTAAGTTTCTTTGAAAAATATGATAAGGAAAACTTCTTACCTTTCGTCACCTGAAAGCGGTTTTACCGAATCTGTTTTTCCAAAAACGGGAGAAAAACAAGTTTGAAAATTTTGACATTTGTATCTCAGAATCGGCTGTAGCTAGAATGTTGATTTCTGTTTCAAAATTAAGAAGAAAAATCGCTTATATCGCTTTGCCTGTTTTTTTTTTGCCTAAGGTGAGGCTTTCCTGAGATAAAACGGAATTAATATAAGTTTTGGTAAAACCACCGTAAAATTCCGGAACATATGTAAAATATGGCACAACGGAATTGGCTCGGCATGAATTAGAAATGCGACTTTCGGCAAAACGTATTTCATCTGATACACAAATTTTAATATTGCCAATTAACCGGTCAATTAACAAATTTTAGTTTTAACCTTTGGAACACTAAGGGCAGAGGCTGCTTCGGGACACGCTGGGAGTTCAGTCGAAATACTATGTACCTCAGCTCTGTTACAACTTCTTATAAGACTTTTCATATATGCCACATCTTCTGCTGGCATGAAACGGTAAAGCGATTCTACGTCTTTTATTTTTGCTGTTGGCAACTCAATTACTGTACTTGAATATCCAGGAGGCAGCAACCTTTCCACAACATTCACTGCTGACACATTAGGCAATGGCCTCCTTGGGCTAGCCTCTGGTGCAATCAGCGCTACAGAAGAAGTAGTATCCGCAAACCAAATTTTGTAGAACACGCTTTTGCATAGTCCCTGCTTAAACTGTAATAATTTCACCCTTGAAAATAGCACTAAGATATACTTATAGTATTGGGACATTTTGGCGTAATAAAAAAACTTCTGTTTGGTCATTTGAATAAGGACAAATGGGTCACGGGGCCGAATAGTCAAAAGATTTTTTGCCAAGTCTAGTAGCGAAAATATTTCCTTGTGCTTCAAAGACCTCTCAATGACGCTGTGAACAGCATCGACCACATGAATCGTGCAGTGGCCAGACTCAGATTACTTCATCGTTATACTCTGGAGCTGTGAATGGTTCTTCAGGATGTCTAGCACCATGTAGCTCATTATTTGATTACGATTTTGAGGCACAAATGAATCTGACCATGTAATGAAGTTTCTGATTTCAGGATAGGTAGTAAAAATTTTATCAGGGAAATTACAAAGACCAATGGCAATATCATTTCCACTTCTACCAGCAAGACATTCTAACCACAAACAACAATAGACTTTCTTGATTAGCTCTCATGTATGTCTGCGAAAGGTAAGAATAGCATTTAAGTTAAAGCAAGTGATTTTCCTTTTGTAAAAACAGAACGAAACATCCCTTTTTGGCAAAGAAAAACTTTTTCATATCAAAACACAATACGGGGTCATCCAGAGCCCTGTCCTTATCCTTTTATTCTTTGATTTCTAGTTTTCCTCTCACATGTTTTGCATGAGAGGTTTTGACCTCCTCAGATAATTCAGTACCATTTCTTTCTGCCCTCTTTTTTCTTCACAAACTTATTCGCATCATTTAAGTTCACTAAGTTCATCTTGAGCACTAAGATAAGAAAGATTGTCTTCTGCTTATCCAAGGTCGCGTCAAAAATATGCGATTCGGCAAAGGAAAATCGAAAAAAATTCTGCCAAATCGAAAAATATGCGATTCGGCAAAGGATAACTACAAAATACAGGCAGTTAGAGACGTTTGGCCGCAATGTCAAATAGACCATTCGAAAGAATTTTTTTTTGCTACAAAAGATGGCGTTTATAACTCAGTTTCGCCAAAAATTGTTCTTTTCGGCAAAACCGCTTTCAGGCGACGCTTTAGCACTTGGAAGAACTTCTTGTCAATGCAGGAGGTCCCAGGCCCTGACATTGAAAACTTATAGTGATTATTGTTTTCAATGAGCTCAGTTGATTCATTGCAAAACTTGCTTGACGGGTACGACAGCCTCGAAGTCGTAAAGAATTTTTGCAACGCTTTTGCTTGCTTTCAATCTTCTATCAAATGCTGCAATTTTCTTTTCCTGTTATATGCTCCCGAAGGCTTTTTACTACTTAACAAGATGTATAACTTATTTATAAATGGACCTGGCACTGACAAATCACTACACAGCAATACAGTTCACATTGGTCACTCAAGTCAATGTAACGAATGCAGTGGGAATCAGAGGCGAAACTCCGATTCAGGATCTTGTGTCGTCATGCGGACGACACAGTACATAGTGATGTATCTCTGGTCAACAAAAATGGTTAAATTAATATGGTCTGATTATTTGAGTTGTAAATATATAGCGATTTGATTTTAAATTTAGTGAATTCTGGTCATTTTGCAATAATAAGAATAACTTATAGAATATTTGCACTATTAAAACAACTACAGGCGTTTGGAAATATCACCATAAATAAATGAAAATGCATTTGCCTTCCATTTACTTACGCACTCGATCAAATTCCCTCAAATTAAAATGCGTCTTTTTAATCGAAAAAACTGTTTAAGCTGCTTCTAAACTCGTTATTTTTAACACCACCATATTTTTTGACACATTGTAAACTGCGTATATTTCGTTCAGAAAGAAAATAATCTGCACAATGTGCGTATGTATCGATGTCTAAACGCGTATATAAAGATATGAGGCATATTTAAATGGTAAAATAACCGTCAAAACTCATTTAAGTTGATAAGTATTAAATGGCATTATAGGTTAGAGATTTGTTTGGATCCAGGTGGATTTTGTGATGTCACATCGCCGCAGCGTATTCCCTCACACTTGCAGAGAAACCATAACCAAACAATTGAGCTGTGATTTTTTTGCGTTCACGTAATTATTTCATATTTAAAGGGTCTTAATCAAACCATAGAGTAATGCATTCTTTACTCTATGATTAAAAACTTTTAATACAAGTCTTGTACGATTAAACAATTTTCTTACTGTTAATTACAACAAAAACCTGCTTTATAAGAAAATGTATCTACATTAATAAGCACACAAGTAAAAAATACAAAGAAAATAAATTCGATTTTTGTGTTCTTTATTTTGACCAAAAATATATTAAATTAATAATGGGCCTTCACATTTGCATACTTCTCATAACGAAGTAGCTGAAATTAACAGAATATATTTATACGACACTATTGGCCAAATAGTTCTGAAAATTACCACCGGATCGCTAGTGTTTTTCTTGTTTGCGTCCCTTTCAGCATTGAGTCATGGCCCTTTCATATCTCCTTACACATTATCTTTGTTCATGCATTTGAAGATAAAATTAACCAAAATTCCACAAGAACTGTATAAGGTATTTCAAAATCCCCCGTAGATTTTGAAAAATACCTTTTTAGTACTCTTAAAAAATCATCGAAAAAAAAAAATTCTTGTCCTACCACCCGGATTCTTCTAAATTGGTGCTCTTGACTTATATCCCCGTTCTGTGAATGTTGGCTTAGCTAGCGGTGGTTTAACAAAAATATAAAATTTTCTCTTTAAAATTCTTGCTTGTTTATTTAAAACTCTATTTCATTCCCCTATCCGGGATGCAGCGGTAGCTAGCAACCAAGTAAGAGACGATCAGTCCAATGTCAAGAAACATAATAATCCGTAACTCCTAAAAATAGAGTCAGATCAAAACAAAAAGTACACCATTAGAACCGCCTTGTCTGAAACCCCTGTATAGGAAACTTTCTGTCCCTTGGCTTGAACAGTAAGGGAAATATATTGGCTTGAAAATCAAGAAAAGTGGTAGCTACTGCATCTTCTGCGTAAACGGTACCTTTTTTCTTTTTTTCCATAGATAGTTTGGCACTGGAACATTGTAGAGAGTTGTTCAAGGGCTCATTTTAAAGAAAATTAATGGGGTTAAAAACCTTTTGTAACCAAAACAAATTATTGTTAAAATAGAATCAATTTTTTTTACGACAAACTGCATGTTTCATGTTAAAGATTGATCAATAACGTCATAATCGTTATGGATTTGGATCACCAAGGACCGCAACCGTTAATGACTATAACCACCAAGGACCTCAACCTCCAAGGGGCCCCCTCCTCCCAACTTTTTGGGGCCCTCCCCCCATTTTTTATACTTTTTTTCGAATTTTAATTTTTTTTTAACTTTTTTATTTTTTTTAGCATGGAATTTTTTAGAACTTTTCTTACATGTCTTAAAATGACATGAAATATACTTAAAACGAAAAACTTACATTTTATATTTTCGAAATACAAAATGGGAATGATATTGATTTGTTGGTCGTGACTTTTACTATTAGAAAAATAATACTTGTAGTAGCACTTTTTTCTGACTTAGATTTTTTGGACTTGGTAAATTTATCAACTTTTTTGTAAATATTTTAAAATGACATGAAACATGCTTGCGGCTGTACTAGTAGTACTCTATGGCTCCTCATAGACACGACGAGACTGTCAATATTTGAACTACGAAACAAGCAATAGTGGTAACACTATTGGAAACGTATGCTTGCGTTATCATGACAGTGAGAGTTTAAGTTTCTTTGGAGTACCGAAGAATTTCCATTTTACAAATGGTGGATATGCAAGAGTGAGATCTCCAGCGATGATAGTGCTCAAAGAGAATGCCAAAATGAATATAATAGTTGATGAAGAGCGGTATTTTCTTGCTCATGGTTCTAGTAACACGTTACCTACTGATACATCCTATTGCCGTCATTCTGGTATTAGTGTTCAAATGAATGCAAAGGGAAAAAGAAAGGCCTACTGCTGTCATAAATCATATCATATCTTATCATATCTTATGTTCCAGTCCCTGTCTTTGTCGGTTTGCATTGCTGAATCTATGTATTTGTATGTGTTTTTGTCTCTCTCACTCTCTTTGCCTGTGTGTCTGGACGGGTGTCTGCTTGTCCCAGTGCCTGTCTCTGTTTGTTTGTATGTGTGAATCTATGTATTTGTATGTGTTTTCGTCTCTCTCACTCTCTATGCATGTGTGTATGGGTGGGTGTTTGCCTGTCCCAGTGCCTGTCTTTGTCGGTTTGTATATGGGAATCTATGTATTTGTGCATATTTTTTGTCTCTCTCACTATCTCTGCCTTTGTGTCTGGGCGGGTGTTTGCTCTTCCCAGTTCCTGTCTCTGTCAGTTTGTTTGTCTGAATCTATGTATTTGTATGTGTTTTTTGTCTCTCTCAATCTCTGTGCTTGTGTGTCTGGGTGGGTGTTTGCTTTTTCTAGTGCATATCCTTGTCGGTTTGAATGTCTGAATCTATGTATTTGTAAGCGTTTTTATCACTCTCACTCTCTTTGCCTGTATGTCTGGGCGAGTGTTAGCTGTCTCTCTCACTCTCTCTGCCTGTGTGTCTGGATGGGTGTATTTTTGTTCAAGTGCCTGTCTTTGTCGTTGGTATGTGTGAATCTATGTATTTGTACATACTTTTTTGTCTCTCTCACTATCTATGCATGTGTGTCTGGGTGGGTGTATGTATGCGTTTTTTTCTCTCTCACTCTCTTTGCCTGTGTGTCTGGGTGGTTGTTTGCATGTCCCAGTGCCTGTCTTTGTCGTTTGCATATCTGAATTTATGTATTTGTATGTATTTTTGTCTCTATCATTTTCTTTGCCTGTGTGTCTGGGTGGGTGTTTGCATGTCCCAGTGTCTGTCTTTGTTGGTTTGCATGTCTCAATTTATATATTTGTATGTTTTTTTTATCGCTCTTACTCTCTAAGCCTGTGTGTCTGGGCAGGTGTTTCTTGTCTCCGTGTCTGTCTTTTTCGGTTTGTTTGTCTGAATCTATTTGTTTGTATGCGTTTTTGTCTCTCTCACTCTCTAAGCCTGTGTGTCTGGGCGGATGTTTTCTTTTCCCAGTGCCTGTCTTTGTCGGTTTGTATGTCTGAATCAATGTGTTTGTATGTGTTTTCGTCTCTCTCACTTTCCATGCTTGTTTGTCTGGGTGGGTTTTTGCATGTCTCGATGCCTGTCTTTGTCGGTTTACATGTCTGAATCTATGTATTTGTATGCGTTTTTATCTCTCCCACTCTTTTTCCCTGTGTGTCTGGGTGGCTGTGTGCTGTCTCTCTCACTCTCTTTGCCTGTTTGCTGGGCGGGTACTTGCTGGTCCCAGTGCCTGTCTCTGTCGGTTTGTATGTATAAATCTAATTATTTGTATGTGTTTTTGTCTCTCTCACTCTCTATGCATGTGTATCTGGGTGGGTGTTTGCATGTCCCAGTGTCTTTCTTCGTCGGAGTGCATGTCTGCATTCATGTATTTGTAAGCGTTTTTCTCTCTATCACTCTCTATGCATATGTGTCTGGGCAGTTGTTTGCTTGTCACCGTGCCTGTCTTTGCCGGTTCATATGTCTGAATTTTCCCAGTACCTGTCTTTGTTGGTTTACATATCTGAATATATGTGTTTGTATGCGTTTTTGTCTCTATCACTCTCTTTGCCTATGTGTCTGGACGGGTGTTTGCTTGTCCCAGTGCATGTCTTTGTCAGTTTGTATGTCTGCATTTATGGTTTTGTTTGCGTTTTTGTCTCTCTCACTCTCTAAGCCTGTGTGTCTGATCGGATGTTTGCTCGTCTGTGGAGTTTTTTGAGAAAAAAATTCAGCTCATCTCTCTCTGACTTTGGTAAAAGTTCTGTTAACCTATATCAGTTTCTAATATGTCCCCTATGAGCCAGCTAGTAGTATCTATGTCTCTGAAAATTCCTTTTCTAACATCACCGACTTTTAAATAGATATTCTAAAAGTTTGACGTGCTAGCGTACCCTAAAATACTGATCACTAAACAATGTAATGTATAAAATATTTTTAATGAAACAATGACATGTAGAATATTAATATAAAAATTTATTTCATACATCATTATATATTATTAACATAATTGAACAACTTTGGACATTTTGAATCTGTTCCATAAAATGATTCATCATGTTCTCTCTTGATACTAGAGTTAATCTCTTCTTTTAGTTCGTAACCAATAGAATAATCATTATTCCATTTTGAGTCATGTACTATTTTTACTGGGGTGTCATCCACAGGCTCAATATCCGTTTCATATTTGCTATTAGTAGGTTCATTGACTATATGATGAATAGTAGTAATAATGTTCACTTGCGCTTTATTTTCCATCAATTCATCTTTATATTAATTATTGACATTGTCTACAAATGCCCTTTTTATTTTGCCTTTGATTTCACTGTTTATTATCACATTATTTTTATACAGACAACAATTCTGGCACGTAGATAAGATATGATTTATGACAGTGGCAGGCCTTTCTTTTTCCCTTTGCATTCATTTGAACACTAATACCAGAATGACGGCAATAGGATGTATCAGTAGGTAACGTGTTACTAGAACCATGAGCAAGAAAATACCCCTCTTCATCAACGATTATATTCATTTTGGCATTCTCTTTGAGCACTATCATCGCTAGAGATCTCACTCTTGCATATCCACCATTTGTACACTGGAAACTCTTCGGTACTCCAAAGAAACTTAAACTCTCACTGTCATGACAACGCACGCATACGTTTCCAATAGTGTTACCACTAGTGCTTGTTCCGTAGTTCAAATATTGATCTTCGTCAGCATTCAACACATCGATGAATTTATCGTGTGTACACACTTTCTCAGAATAATTCATCTTCACTTTTAAAAAAAATGGGATGCAGGTATCTATCCTTCCAATGTGTGAAAATTACTGATTTAATACATACAATAAACTAGGTAGTGTCGATAACCTGCCATAGAGTACCACTGGGACAACCGCTTCGTGTCTATGAGCAGCGATAGAGTACTACTAGTACAGCCGCATACATATTTCATATCATTTAAAAATATGTACAAAAAAGTTGATAAATTTTCAAAGTCCAAAAAAATCTAACTCAGAAAAAAAATGCTACTACAAGCATTATTTTTCTAATAGTAAAAGTCACGACCAACACATTAATATCATTCCCATTTTGTATTTCGAAAATATTAAAGGTGAATTTTTTGTTTTAAGTATATTTCATGTCATTTCAAGACATGTAAAAAAAGTTTTAAGAAATACCATGCTAAAAAAACATAAAAAAAAGTAAAAAAAAATTATACTTCGAAAAAAAGTTTCAAAAAATGGGGGGAGGGCCCCAAAAAGTTGGCCTTGGAGGTTGAGGTCCTTGGTGGTTAGGTTCATTAATGGTTGCGATCCTTGATGGTTCAAATACATAACCATCTCACTAGTTGATTTCTAAGGATTTTTCTGAATTTATATATTAAAATTCTTTTCTTGGCACCTACGACTTTATTAGTTGCAACTTACGATTCATCAAGTTTAGTGTTACCCATCGAAAGTCACGAACCTGAGGAAATTTGCTTGATTTTTAAAATAGGGGGGACACTCCATAAAATTGAGTGAGACTTCCAACCCCTTCAGACAAACCTTAACTGGTAAGCAGCTTTAACCCTTTTACCACTCTCATTCTATTCAAATAAAATAATATTCGTATTGTTCCCATCTTGGCTAAATCCCTATGTTCAAGGCATTAATTAAGAGCTTTTAGAGCTACGATATCCAACATGTACTAATCAAGAATAAATCTTATTATTCAAATCATGAATTAAGACCCTTCATACCCAAATTAAGCAACTGAGACTCCTTTGATACATGTAATAATGTATGTGTTACTGTTTGAGGTGATTTAGACCCTTAGGCTCTTCGTCCATTTTATAGTCGAGAATAACCGGTTCGGTAGGTTTTGTGCCTGCAGTATCCCAGTCTGATTGGCACAGAAATGGGTGTTGCTGCCCCCAGAAACCTCTCTGGTAGGTCTTGTTCGCCCTGCGTCTATTATACGCTCACTAGTTATGTTGAACAAAATGGCTATCTCAGAATTTGGATCCGGCGATTTTGGGAAAAAATGAGCGTGAGAGGGGGCATAGTTGCTCTTCATTTTTTTGTCAATTAAAAAGGGCATTAGAACTTTTTATTTCCGTTCGACTGAGACCTCTCGCAAAATTTTAGGACCACTGAGTCGATACGATCACCCCAGGGAAGAAAAAAAACAAATAAAACGCCCCCGTTATTTTGTGTTTGTTTCTGAAACAAATACAAAATTCCACATTTTTGCATAGGCCTATAGAAGATTGTCTGTCTCTGTCTGTCTGTCTGTCTCTGTGTGTCTATCTGTCTGTCTTTCTGTTCGTCTGTCTGTATGTCTATCTGTCTGTGAGTCTGTCTGTCTGTCTATCTCTTTCTGTCTGTCTGTCTTTCTGTCTCTGTCTGTCTGTCGCTTTCTGTCTCTGTCTGTCTGTCTGATTGTCTGTATGTCTGTCTGTCTGTCTGTCTGTCTCTGTCTCTCTATCTGTCTGTTTGTCTGTCTCTGTCTGTCTTTCTGTCTCTGTTTGTCTTTCTGTCTGTTTGTCTGTCTGTCTCTGTGTGTCTGTGTGTCTGTCTCTGTCTGTCTGTCTGTCTCTGTCTGTAGTTGATGCCTGTATGTCTGTATGTCTCTGTCTGTCTGTCTGTCACTGTCCGTCTGTCTGTCTGTCTGTTTGTCCCTGTCTGTTTGTCTGTCTGTCTCTATCTATCTGTCTGTCTCTGTCTCTCTGTCTCTGTCAGTCTGTTTTTCTCTCTGTGTCTGTCTGTCTGTTTGTATGTCTGTCTGTCTGTCTTTCTGTATGTCTCTTTGTCTGTCTGTCTGTGTGTCTGTCTCTCTGTCTAGTTGTCTGTCTGTCTGTCTGTCTCTGTCTCTGTCTGTCTGTCTGTCTCTGTCTGTCTGTCTCTGTCTGTCTGCCTCTCTCTATCTGTTTGTCTGTCTTTCTCTGTCTTTCTGTCTTTCTCTCTGTCTGTCGGTCTGTCTGTCTGTCTCTGTCTGTCTGTCTGGCTCTGTCAGTCTGTCGGTGTGTCTCTGTCTGTCTGTCTGTTGCTGTATGTCTGTATGTTTGTCTCTCTGGCTGTCGGTCTGTCTGTCTCTGTCTGTCTGGCTCTGTCTGTCTTTCTTTCTATGTCTGTCTGTCTGTCTGTCTCTGTCT